>SNQJ01S0041614.1:51334-67609 GCA_010110895.2 Picea sitchensis | reverse complement strand
ATCTTTATCAATTGGTTTCCACTTGGACATCTATCATTCTCATCAAGGGCATCATATCAATTATCCATCTTTATCAATTTGTTTCCACTTGGACATCTATCATTCTCATCAAGGGAATCATATCAATGATCCATCTTTATAAATTGGTTTCCACTTGGACATCTATCATTCTCATCAATTCATATACATTGTTCATCTATCATCAATCAATCAATTACTTGACATCAATCAATGACATCAATCAAACCAATTCATTTGCATCAATGACATATGATCCAACTATCTCCCAAATAATCAAACCATTGGCATCAATGACAACATGATCCAACAGTCATAGGTTATACAAAGAACCTACAATTCATAAAGAAAGGTATTAATATATTTCATAGTTAGGCCATTGAAATGAGGAAGAGAAGAAAGATTTATATTCTTCATCCTTGTTTCCTCATCAATTTCCTGAATTAGAAATTGAAATAATTCAAGTTGATCCTCCCTTTATTTTTACATGGTGTTTAAATATGGAGATTCCTCTCTATATTAAATTCCTAGCTCAACAAGAGGGATGATGAAAATACCTGAAACAATGTACTCTCCTTCCTCAAGCAACTTAGCAAATTCTTCAAGAATTTTTTTCTTCCTGATCAATTAAAATCCTTAATATCAAGAGGAAATCAAAATGCTTCAAGTCTTTATTGTTACCTCCAAGTGATAACATCTCTAAAGGTTGTGAAGGGACAACATCCCTTAAGTTTCTCAACCTTTCAGCAAGGTGCTATGTGATAATAAGTGAGGGAGATTAGTTTGTCTTATAGATTGAATCGTTTAACTAAGGTTGCAATATTCCCTATTTGTAAACCATATTAGTTCAAAGATGTTGTAATGATCCAAATTCTTAAAATATCATAACATAATAGAAGTACACACCATGTACAAAATGTGAGTGTGGAGCACAACTCCAAGATAGATAATTTATACATTAACTCCTTAAATAATAGAAGAACCTCCTCCACATAACTAAATACATTCATACATCATAATTGAAAATCCTTGAGAGGGTCATTAAAATTGAGAATGAATCTCTGAGGGTACATGGTTTAAGGATGTTGGATGAGAATGATAGTCTAAGAGATGAAAATGAGTAGCTAAAGAAGGAGAATGTCATGTTGGAAAAACAAGTTTATAAATGGTTCAAACAAAAGAAGATCCTAAGGTTGCAGAACTAGAACCTACAAGTAAAATTCCTCATGCATAAACCAAGAAGACAAATAAGGAAAAGGAGGTCGAACAGTAGACCATAGCACTGAAATCAAGTCATGGAAATAACATTTTTGTTAAATTGCTTCCACCATATGCTTATACTTATGCCCAAATCCATTTTTTCCTCAAGACATGTTCATTGTTTTTGTGGTACACATACCTCCATTCTATCCAGGGATCTCTCATATAAATGGTGTTTAAAGACCATAAGGTAATCATTGTTTCATTTTTTATTTCCTAAATTTATCAAATAAAAAATGGTTTTGTTATCTTTGTTTACCAAAACAGCTGGATTTTTGTAATTACTCGTTTGTTGTCACATATGCAGGCAGATGTGAAGAAATTAAACACATGGGTTCTCACCCTTGTTTACATGGGATGGTATGTTTCTCACTGTTCCAGAAGATTCGATTAAAAAACCTTTGGTCAACATGCAAGTCAACTGAGGTGTTGATGTGGCCATTTTGTAGTAGCAAGAACAGGAATATGATATCTTTAAAGATTATGTTTGAAGATTTTGCTCAAGGTTTGAATCAAGGATATTAGGCAAGAAGATATTTTGTAATTAATGAAAATAACAATATTATATTAGTTATTTAATACATTCAAGTACTATACACAGTTAAGAATGCAAAGACCAATAGGAGGAATTTTGAAGAGCTACAGAATAGATTTCTCTTGCATGATACTTTTGAGTTCTTTCTAGACAAGGGAATAATATATGAAGGTGGATTTGGTATTTTTATCCAAAAACTCTTTTATTATATCCGATTTTTCTTGGTGTTTTTTCTAAATTAGATTGGAATTTTTTGTTTCTATCAAGTTTTAGTCTAATCTCTGAAAATCTAGTTTGTTAGTGTTTTGTACGGAATAAAGAGAGACTGTTAGCATTTAGAGTCCTTTTATATGTCTATAAGTCTTATTTCTTCCAGTCATCATAAAAACAAATTGTGACAATTACATTATGCTTATCAACTAAATATTAAGCAAATGGGCATTTGTTTCCATTATTGATTAATCTTATGATTTGTGGAAATTATTGCATGTTTTTTTTAACAAATGATGAGTCTATGAGAACTCTTTCTTTAAATCTTGTCATTTATCTTTCTTCCTTACACTTGATATATGTCAGCCAACAGAATTTGATGTTTCAGCCAATCAATTTCTTGAAGGTTGTAAATGACCTAATATAACTTTGGCATACAATTCATGAGACTTTCGTCTCATAATTATATGTTTCCAAAAATATATGATTAATCTCTTTGGTTATCATTGACATGGAGATCTAATGATTGATATCTATTGTCAGTAGCAATCATCATTGTATTTAAAATACTCTCAAGGTGATGAATTATTTCCAAATTCTTTGAGAATCTATCTTCTTTGTCTACAGACTTTTAGTTTTTCTCTCATTTTTTGAAATAGGAATAGTGCCTTAGTATTATTCTATTTTTATAAACATAGGTTAGAATAGATCAAAACCCTAAAAATAATAAATTCTCTTTTCGAAAGAGAAAACTTCTTAAGTGGCAAACCAAGCCCACAAAATTGGTTGGAAACTACTATCCCAAATGACAACAAGCCTAATTGGGGCTTGTGATCGGGTAGTTATCCCTTGTTGCAGGAGGGAGTGTTCTCACTTGTCAATGAGACTATTGTGTACACAATTGAAAGCTAAGTACTATGTGGAGCTTCCTATATTATTAGAAAATCATTTACGATATTAATTTACTCCAAAGTCGGTTGATAGATAAAGAGATAACTCACAATACTTGTATGTTTATGATGCAAATGGGATGGTGGATCCACCTAGTAAGGGAAAATGATGGTTATTGTAAGATGAAAAGCACAAAGAGAATTTGTTTGTTATATTTTCTTAAATTTTCAGTAGCAATAGATTTACCAGAGTATTTTGATCTTCCTTTAACATTGAAAAAACATATACTTAAAATATAAGTAGGATATAGAAGCAGATAGACAGGCAAAAGAAAACATAAATATTTTCATTTATCCTGGGAAAAACCAGCCAACTTTTCTTAGAGAGAATGTTTCTGATAACACAATACAACCATGAACAAGCTCTATTCACAAGAGGGAAACCAACAATGAAGAAATCTTGATAACAAGTACTTATCTCTTCTTGTTGTCAAACCCTGGTGAGGGTAGACAATTGAGCAACATTGAACAAAGATAATGCATCACAAAAAACAATTACTAAAATGCACCTTGAAGAATTCATTGGAACTGCTACAGAAATTGTTACTAGACTTGCGCATTGGCTGAGGAGATGAGTGAATGTATGTCAAATGGAAAGGTGTATCCCTTTATTTATTTTCTTCAAGTCACTTTACTAGGGTCGACTTCTCTTCCCGGTATTCTATTTTTCCTTTATTATTTTCCTGTGAGGCCGACTTCTCTTATGGGTTATTCTTCAACTTTTCAATGGTCTTCCTTTGACTTCATGGAATCTTCCTCTCTAAGAAAAGTTTTCCATGAGGGAATACCTCCCGCTACTACAAAACATAAACACTCCCTCTTAGCGAGGGAGGTATTTTTCCATGATGTTCTTCTCTAGTAGTCCCAATCACACCCATCCACTTCACATGGCATGGGAAAGACTACCATCATATTCTCAAGACTACGTTGCAAGCATCTATGATGTTTATCCTATCCTAGTAGTCCCAATCACACCCATCCACTTCACATGGTATGGGAAAGACTACCACCATAACCTCAATCACACCTAGCCACTTCACATGGATTAGGCAAGGCTACACCATGGTCTCAATCACACCTAGCCACTTCACATGACATAGGAAATACCACACTACAAGTCCTAATAAAACCTAGCCACTTCACATGGCTTAGGAAAGACTTGTACCATGATACTCATTACTCCCTCTATCACTTCACATGACTGATATAGGAATCCCTTGGCCAGAGCGAGAGTATCTTCTTGTTGTAGGAGAAACATCAAAACTCCCTCTCATTGAGGGTGGACATTCTGCATACACCAATATTTTCTCTGAATACTCATACTTCACTTTAGACAGAGGCTTGGTGAGAATGTTTTTTATCTTCTTATATGTGGATATGTACTAGAGTTCTACTTCTTCCTTCTACACCATGTCTCGGATGAAATGTTATTTGATCTCTATATGCTTTGACTTGTCGTGAAATATTGGATTCTTTGAAAGATTCACACAACTTTGATTATCATAGTATATCAAAGTTGGCTCCAACTCTAGATCAAATAACCATGCAAGAAAATTCTGAAGCCATGCTTCTTCATGGCTTGCAACACTGGCTGCTATATATTTTTCCTTTGTTGTACTGAGTGCCACTAATGACTATTTTTTTATTAACCATGAGATCATACCTGATCCCAAACTGAAGCAACATCCTGATGTGTTTTTCCTCTCCACTGCACTCCCTTCCCAGTTAGAGTCTATATAACCTTGAAGCTTTACTTCACCGTCTGAGACATATCTAATTTCATATACAATTGTACCATGCAGGTACCTCAATACATGTTTTGTTGCTACCAAATGTACATGTCTAGGATCAACCATGTACTGACTCAATGTATTCACTGCAAATCATATATTTGACCTGGTGTTAACCAAGTACATCAAGGATCTGAAAAATTGTATGTACATCGTGGGATCAACCAAATCTGAAGAGGAATCATTCAATAGCTTCATATTTTTAACCATAGGTGTGGTCATGGACTTGCAATCCATCATCCCGAATCTTTGTAGGATCTCAACTGTATACTTTCCTTGGACAAGGAAGATCTCATATGGTCTCTGCCACACCTATAATCCCAAGAAATAGTGCATCAAACCCAGATCCTTCATTTTGAACTCTGAAGTGAGCTCCCTCTTTCACCCATCTATGAGCTTCTCATCCCTTGTAAGAAATAGGTAATCCACATATAGTACCAATATCAAGGGAAAACATCTTCAACCTTGTAGTAAATTTGGGATCTGCATCACTCTTGGTAAACCCCAAGCTCATCAAATAACTTTCTATTATGGCATACCATGCCTTGAATGTCTTCTTAAGCCCATATAAAGCTTTCTTCAATTTACAAACATGGGACTCCTTCCCATATAATACAAAACCATGTGGTTGTTCTATGTACACTTCTTCTTCAATTACACCATTCGAGAAAGTAGTCTTTACATCCATCTGGTGTAATTTCCATCCCATAACAGAAGCAATATAAATAATAGATCTAATAGAATTGTACCTAGCTACTGGAGAAAATGTCTTGTCATAATCTTCTCCCTCTTTTTGGGAGAATCCTCTAGCCACAAATCTAGCTTTTTACTTCTCTATGTTGCCATCTACAACATGCTTGATCTTGTAGATCCACTTGAAAGTCACCATTGACTTCCCTTCTAGTCTTAGAACCACTTCCCACACATCAGTCTTCATGATGGATTGGTAGTCTTCCATCATAGCATCCTTCAATTCTTGTTGTTTTGCAACTTCCTCATAAGTGGAAGGTTTTGAATCAATGATCTTACTCATCAGTTCCATATAGGTGGAAAACTTGTGTGGTCTCTTGCTCTCTCTAAAGGAACCATTGGGAGCTACATGTCTTTTATGCTTCCTCCAAAGTGTTATGGAGCCATGATGGTCTCTTCTTGGTAATCGTAACCTCTTTGGGTGGATCTATCGGTATCTTTGTCTCTACTGTCTCATTATGATCTTATAGGATATGTTCTTCTAGAGTAGAGTCAATCATCATTGCATCCTTTGGAGCCTCTTTCTCCTCTCTATCCTCATCCATGTGAGACTCTCTAGATTTCCTGAAGGTTTCTTCTTCATAAAAGGTGACATCCCTACTAATCTCAATATGTCTATGTCTGGGAATGTATATTCTATAAGCCTTTGAAGTCTCATTGTATCCAACGAAGGTGTCCTTGTTTCCTGAAGGATCTAGCTTTGTTCTCTTTTCCTTGGGAACATGTATGTACATTGGGCAGCCAAATATCCTCATGTGGTTGACTTTTGGTTTCTTTTATGTGAATACTTCTTATGGTGTCTTTTTCCCCAATATCTTATGATGACTTCTATTATGGACATATATAGTTGTATCGGATGCTTCTACCCATAGATGCATGGGTAAGTTATGGTCATGGATTATTGATTTAGTTGCTTTTACAATTGATCTATTATTTCTCTCTGCAACCCCATTTTGTTGGGGGTTGTAGGGAATTTCTACCTCCCTCTTAATCCCTGCTTCTCTACGAATATCCTTGAACTCATTTGAGTTGTATTCACCTCCATTATCTGACCCCCAAAATTTAATCTTGGTTCCAGAGATATTTTCTACTAAAGCCTTGAATTCTTGAAATTTATTGAAAACTTCATCTTTTGCTTTCAAGAAATAAATCCATTTTTTACGTGAGAAATCATCAATAAAAGTGACATAATATAAAAATTTACCTAGAGATGGTACTGTCATTTGTCTGCATACATATAAATGTATAATGTCCAAGATCCCATTGGATATATTGTCATTGCTTGGAAAAATTCCCTTGGCATTATTTCAGAGTGCACATCCTTTGCATACTCCATCATGGTCCACCTGCATATCTAGTATACATTTAACCATCTTGCTCAAAACTGACAAGGATTTGTAATTAAGGTCAGCAAGTCTTCGGTGTCATTGCTCACTAGAAATAATATTGTTGTGTACAAGGGATTGTGTTGGGTATCCATTTAATTTATACAATCCTCCCTCTCGAACATGAATCATGGTAGTTGAATCTATACTTGAACCCTTAGGTTGAATAAGGAGTTGGCCATCAACAAAAGCTACTTTGAAGCCTCGATCTTCTAAAGCAGAGATAGAAAGAAGATTCTTCTTTAAACCTTGTACAAGAAATACATTGTTTATTGAAATAGAACTACCTAAATCAAGTTGGTAGGAGGATTCTCCTACTCCTTTTACGACATGCTTGGAATCATCTCCATGTTCCACCTGAAGGGATGAACTCTTTTTTGTCAAATTTGTAATAGAATTTTGAAACCCGGTCATGTGCTTGGAAGCACCACTATCCACTAGCCAAATATCACTTCCTTGAGTGATGGTACCTATGAGAGATGAGACAAAGACATACTCTTCATCTTTTGTTTCCATTGTCTTCTTTTGAGATGTAGACTCCTCCATATATGTTGCATGTGCATGATGTTTTCACTTTCCTTTCCCTTGAACACTGGTATGCAAAGTGTCCCAACTTCTGACAGTTGAAACATATAATCTTAGATACATCCTTCTTGTGATCTGTACGTGGTCTTCTATTTTTCTTCAGACTTCTTTTTTTTTTTTTTTTTACATGAGTAGCAACAGCTTGGTTTTCATTGTTGGTCTTCTGCATCTTGGATGTCAATCTTGATTCTTCTTTGACACAATCTATCCATAGCTTGTCAAATTTAGGCAATTTCCTTCTTACACAAATTCCTTGAACAAATGCATCCCAAGAAGAAGGAAATCCATTTAGAGTTGCAGTCACAAGCTCTGCATCATCCATTGAATCTCCAATAGCTTCTAGTTGATCCTTGATCTAAGAAATCATCATGAAGTAGGTAGAAATTGAATCTAACTTGTTCATCATCACATTTCTGAGTTGATGCCTTAGGGTTAGCTTCTTGCTTGTATTCTTTCTTTCATACAGTCTTGTTAAGGCATAAAACATCTCCTTTGATGTCTTCAATTCTGATACATTAGGAATCAAGTGATCCTTGATTAAATCTGTCAAGATCCTCTTATCTTTGATCTCATTTTCCTTATGTTTTTTCTTGGCCTCTTACTCTTATGGTTCTCGGAGAACTTGCTTGACATGATCCAAGATCTCATTCTCTTCTAGAATGAGAAGAATTATATGTTTCCATGATCTCAAATTTTCTGCTCCATCCAGCCTATCTTCAACTCTCTTTCTGGTAATCGTGTTCGCTTGTAAAAACCCTAGGCTTGAAAAAATCCCAAATTTTCAACCTTCTTAAAAAGTCAACGCTAGGGTTTTAGTACATGCGCTAGGGTTAGGCGAGTTTCCTAATGCAATTTTCTCCTCAACGTTGGCACTAGAAAAACCCCAACGAATGGAAATCTTTGATCTTGCTGATGTCTTACGCTAGGTCAAATCTGGCTTTAATCTTCATGTTCTGATACCATGTTAGATTTTCTTAAATTTTCAGTAGCAATAGATTTACCAAAGTAGTATGATCTTCCTTTAACATTCAAAAAACATATACTGAAAATATAAGTAGGATATAGAAGCAGATAGACAAGCACAAGAAGACACAAATATTTATCCTGGGAAAAACAAAGATTTATCCTGAGAAAAATCCAACCAACTTTTCTTAGAGAAAATGTTTCTGATAACAAAATACAACCATGAACAAGCTCTATTCACAAGAGAAAAACCAACAATGAAGAAACCATGATAACAAGTGCTTATCTCTTCTTCTTGTCAAACCCTAGTGAGGGTAGACAACTAAGCAACATTGAACAAAGATAGTGCATCACCAAAAACAAATGCTAAGATGCTCCTTGAAGAATTCGTTGGAACTGTTACTGCAATTGCTACTAGACTTGTGCATTGGTTGAGGAGATGAGTGAATGTATGTCAAATGCCAAGGTGTCTCCCTTTATTTATAGTCTTCAAGTCACTTTACTGTGGCCGACTTCTCTTCCTGGAATTTTGTTTTTCCTTTATTATTTTCCTATGGGTCTGACTTCTCTTCTAGGGTATTCTTCAATTGTTCAATGGTCTTCCTTTGACTTCTTAGAATCTTCCTCTCTAAGAAAAAATTTTCAAGAGGGAATACCTCATGCTGCTACAAAACATCAACAGTGTTGACACTGGAACCCTATGATATACCTTGATCACCTTAAGTTATTAATTTATTAGAGGGTGTTAGTGGAATTCCCTAACAGCAAGTCGATGCTCTTATGTGAAAGCCTTGGTAAATGATGAATATCCCAAAGGATACTAGAATTATGGAGCAAATGTAATTATTTTTTATGGGAAAGTGTTAGTTATGTATATTGCTATAAATTTATATGTGCCTACTAACATTATTCCATGTAATATCAAAATGTATGATTTAAGTGTTGAAATGATCGAATGTGTACATGGGCATGGATTAATTTGTAATAGGAAATATTATTTTCATTGCTTATTTATATTTTCCTATAAATGTTATGTAATAACGTTAACTATAGCTTAATTGTGGAAATGGGTACATTACAATACGGTACTATAGCTTAATTGTGGAAATGGGTACATTACAATATGGTATCAAATTATTTGGGTTGTTTTCCTTGAGTACCCCATCACTTCAATCGTAGTACAAAAGCAAATTGGTATGTTACTTCATTTATAAATGTTTAATGTTCTTTTGTTTTAGAGAAGTTTTCGTTTCATTCTCTAGAAGAGATGCAGAATGGATTATCCTATTACAATGCATTATGTATTTCACTACAAGACAAAGTTTCAAAATCATGAACCTGAGGTAATATTTTGCACAGTTTATGTGTTTGTGGTATATTTGGAGTCAATATGTAAGGATTATACAAATCCTTTTAGATATGTCCAAATTATCTGATTTCTATTTTCAATTTGACTATTTAAAGAATTTTAAGATAAAGTGGAAAATTAATAGGATCAAGTGGTGCCCATCAACAAATGGTGCCCTATTTCTTCTTTTGGAAAATGAAAAAATATTCATGTTTTAGAAGGTACTTACCATTGTGAATTTTGTATTTAGTATTAGTATCTCTTGTGGGTTTTTTTCCATATAAGAGGTGATTAGAATTTAAAATGAAAATGGAAAAGTATCTTCTTGAGAATAATAATTCTTCCCATTAGGTCATTGATAAGCTTTCACCTTCCAAGGTCAATGTGTGTTGAATTTGAAAGGGCCTACTTTATTGCCTACCCATTCATACGAGGTTTATAGCAACACTTTATAGCAATTTGAAAGGGCTTACTTTATTGCCTACCCATTCATAGAAGGTTTATAGTAACACTTTCTAGCTTTTATTTAGTTCTCCATACTTGAAAATATGCCCCTTCTATAAATATTACATGTACATTACCTAGTTATATTGGTTGCTTGATATCATTCCTTACCACTTGTGGGAGCTAGGGATGTCCAAATGAATTGATCATTGCTCCTAGCCCTTCTTTTGCATGCTATTACTTTGGGTCTATCTAAATAATTCATTTGCATAATTTTAGTTTTACTTTCTATTCTTTTGTATTTTATTAATATTTATTCATGTTCTATGGTTCTTTTTCTTTCTTCCAATTGTGGTCCTAGAAATGAATTAGCTATTTAAATAGCCTCTCCTTTCAAAAAATTTACCATGGTTTTGAGGAAGAGATCTAAAGCTCCTTATCATGGTGTCTCCCTGAGATAATGTTATCATGGTGTCTCCATCCCTTCTTCAATAGACAATGAAAGAGCCTACAAAAATGAATATGAGGTAGGGTCATTTTGTGGTCGATTATCATGCTAGGTTGGAGCGATCAACAAAGGGGATAAAATATAATGGGTCAGTGGTTGATGGGGCAACACATGAAAAATATTTTGGAGTAGGTGTTAATTCTAGAGGCTACCTTGGGGATGGGGTCAAAGGTTTCTTAGGTGGATTAAATCTATGGGGCTACCAATTTCAATGGTTGATCGATTTCATGCTCCTCCATGAAATATTGGTGACATCATTTTACTAGAGAAGATTATTTCTCCAATTGGTGATCATGAGCTATGTTCCTCTAGTTCTACGAATTTTGCATGCAGAGGCTTGGGGGCAGCTCTTGGAGATTTGGTTTGTTCCCAGCATTTGTTTACCAAATAAACATGAAATCTCCCTTACCATAGATGGACTCATTGGGTCATCCTTCGCCAAAGCTAGTTAATTTGTTATGCAGTGGTCCGCCTCTTCTCCATCCAACTGAGGATTTCATATCGGATGGTGTTCCTAGTGAGTTTTTAGCAAGTGTTGCAGAGTTTCAAGAATCATTTTCTTGCTTAGAGCATGTGTCTTTGGAATCAAGCTTAGGTCTCTCAACAAAAAGAAATATGGGCAAGTGTGATTTTTCTCCATCGAGAATCTTGTCATAGCCCAAGATAGCACTTCAACTATTGGTTGTGGATTCATTGGTTAACACTTCTCATGGATAATTCTCTCTATTAATTAAGAAAAACATTTTTTTATGTCAACTATGATGCAAGTTCTACCACTAGAGGACTATGTGGAGGGGAGGGTTGTTTGTTACTCTAATGTTCTCCAAATACTAGGCTCTCATTTCAAGCCTATGGTAGTCAAAATTGGCCCAAATCTTGGCTCCTCTTCAAGTGAGCTATTAGGTAAGCATAGCTTTGATGGACCATACAATATGTAGATTTTTGAGGAACTATGAAGGCTTCCCAAAAGGTATGTCTTTGACCTCTTGTTGGGCTCTAAGTTCAAGAAACCAAATCTTTCCTTTTTGTTGTTTTAGGACAACAAACAGGTATGTTTATTCATGCAGAGAAAAATGCCTTCAAACTGATGGTTATATGCTCTTTTAAGGTGCCTTTGCAAGTGTTTTAGTCACTGAATGTTAGCACATGTAAACCTTAAAACATATAGCACTCCTCTAGGATATTTACAAGCTCCTATTGTTGATTTAAACACTAAGCATACATGAAATTTGAACACAAGTATTTTTTGTCAACATGACCCTAGATAAAACCCCCCCAGGGAAAACCAGTTTAGAATGAAAGTGTATATATGTGATGGCTCAAGCATGGAATATAACAAGTAAACGAATACAATGGAACATGTACAAGTAGCAAGATCCTCTCTAGCTTTGCTAGAAGGTTCCAAGAAGAATGAGACCAAGCAAGTGCGCTTCCCTTCCTTTGTTGCCTCTTCCACTGAACTGATGCGCCCTTGATCCTCCCTTCGTTGTTTGAGAAACCCTTGCACGAAAATATTTGTTTGAATGTTGTCCCAAACCTCCACCAATCACATCTACAAAATCTCAGGAACTACTAGTGTCTGCTAAGCTTGCACCCTCCTCCAAGAGTGCGCCCTCCACCAAGGAAGACGCCACACCACAAAATAATTAGGCCCTAAGACTTGCACCCTCCATGAAAGATGGTTCCCAAGCTATTCTCTCCCAATGCTTACATTCTCGTCCTCTTGCTCCTCTCCAAACTCGCCAAGTGAACAAATGAGTGAATGAGCCTCTATTTGCCCTGTGCGCCCCTCTTAAGCTATCATAAGGAAACCTAAAATATGAATGGCTAGAATCGCTCCAAGCCATCTCTAATCCATGGTTGAGATCTGTCCAAAATATTCTCAACTCAAAAACCACTTTGGATTAAGTTTCCTTAGTTCACTTTATGTCCCCCAATTCACCCACAAAGTGAATTAATAGCCACTTTTGCCTCAAGTGAAAAATTTCACCCTTTTGACTTAGGAAAATGTCAAAGTGAAATTAGACATAAAGTATAAAGCAAAATGGGTCAAATATTTCCCTCCTGTGGTTAGATACCCACAACCACAAGGAGACCACTTCCCAAGGTACACCAAAATTCAACACTCCCTCTTACTGAGGAAAGTGTTTCTCACCAAACCCATCTTGTCTCTGAAGTAGACATGCTTTCCCCTTGGCAAGGCCTTGGTGAGAATATTTGTCGCATGATAATCAGTTGGAGTATGTTGGAGCTTCACTGCCCCACATTGAACCCAATATGATGAAGTTGTATCTAATCTCAATAATATGCTTCGACTTGTCATGAAACATTGATTCTCATATAGTTTGATACAACTCCGATTATCACAGTGAATGACAGTCGAAGACAACTCTTGACCAAATAAACCAACCAGCAACGTATGAATCCAAATGGCCTTGCAACTGGCATGACTAGCTGCCATGTGCTTTGTCTCGATCGAACTCAAAGCAACTGACTTTTTCTTTCGGCTAAACCAAGAAACAATGCATAATCTCAAGCCAGAGCAACACCCTAAGGTACTCTTCCTATCAATATAACATCCTGACCAGTCTGAGTCTGTGTAGCCAGCCAAACTCACTCAATCCCCTATGACATAGTCCAAACCAAAATCCAATGATCATGCTATGTACCTCAAAACATGACTTGCCCCAAACCAACGAACACTCCTAGGCTCCACCATAAACTCGCTAAGAGTGTTCACGGAAAAATAAATATGTGGTCTGGTATTGACCAGATACATCAAAGAACCTATTAGCTTCTTGTATCTCATAGCATCCACCAACTATGAATCTAAAGCGTTAAGCTTCTTCTAGTTGGTGACCATAGGTGTAGACATGGGTCTGTAGTTCTCCATCTAAAACCTGCTCAAGATGTCTGTTGCATACTTCCCCTACCCCAAAAAGATATGACCCTCCTCATGCCAAACCTCCATGCCCAAGAAATAGTGCATCAAACCGATGTCTGTCATCTCAAACTCTGATGCAAGTCCCAGCTTGCACTCAGCTATGAGAAGCTCCTCTCTCGTGATGAACAAGGCATTCGCATATAGAATGAGAATAAGTGTGTCCTCGCCTCTAATGATGTAATAGAGTTTAGGATCCGCCTCACTCTTCTCAAACTCCATCTGAAGCAAATAAGCATCAATACGTGAATATCAAGCTCTTGGAGCTTTCTTCAGACCATACAGTGTCTTTCTCAGAAGACACACATGAGAATCTCTCTCCATCACCTCAAACCCCCGTGGTTTCTCAATGTACACCTCCTCCTCAATAAATCCATTCAGAAATGTGGTCTTTACATCCATTTGGTGTATCCTCTGAATGGACGTGTATCTCACAACTGGTGCAAATGTCTCATCATAGTCAACTCCCTCTACCTGAGAGAATCCTCGTGCCACAAACCGGGCCTTGTGTTTCTCTATGCTGCCATCTATAGCATACTCAATCTTATACAACCGTCTGGAAGTCATAATTGACTTCCCCACTGGTCTCGGCACCACCTCCCATACATCATTGCGCATAATGGAGTCATACTCCTCCAGCGTGGCATCTTGCCAAACCTATTGGTCAACTGCCTGTGCAAATGTCTCGGGCTCTGAATATGTGATGCTCGTCACCATCGCCAAGTAGGACACAAGCCTATCTGGTGTTATGCTCTCTCTGAACAACCCTCTGGGTTCTCCAATATTCTCCTTGGCTTCCTTCAGGGTCGCCTAAAACCATCTCGGTTTCCTCTTCCTGGGAATAACCAAAGAAAAAGTAATATCTCTGCACCCACGAGTCTCTGCCTCAAATCTAATTTCAACACTCTGAGATCCTGAAGCCTTTGTACCCTTTGCCTGAACCCCCTGCAACTATGAACCTGAAGTTGTGCAAGGTGACCCTGTCAACCCTGAAACGGGTGCACTCGACACCTGAGGTTTTTCTCCCTCTAAAACATCAATCTGAGTCTCTGGAACCTCCTTAATACTATCTCTCGACTCGAGAGACCTCCTGAAAGTTCTACCCTCCTTAAATATAACATCTATGCTAACCACCACTCTCCATTGTGATGGAATGTAGATCTGGTAGGCCTTCGAGACCTCTAAGTAACCAACTAGAATACCATGTTGGGTTGTGGGGTCTAGCTTTGTCCTCTTCTCTGAGGGGACATGAGAGTATGTCAAGCATCCAAAATTCCCGATGTGCTCAACATCGAGCCTCCTACCAGTGAAGGCCTCCTCAGGAGTCTTCTTCCCCCAAATCCTGTGGGAACTCGTGTTCTGCAGATAAACTACAACAGCACTCGCCTCGACCCATAAGTATAAAGGCAAAGTCTGATCATGCAGCATGGATCTCACTACACCTACAATGGCCTTCTTCTTCCTCTCGACAACCCTGTTCTATTGGGGGTTGTAAGGCATGGTCATCTGTCTTTTGATCCCTGCCCGGGAATAGAAGTCTACAAACTCTATGGAGGCATACTCACCTCCATTGTCTGACCACAAGACCTTGATCCTCTTTCCTGTCTGTGTCTCCACAAGAGCTTTCAACTCCTAGAACCTCTTGAAGACCTCACTCTTGGCCTTCAGGAAAAAGATCCAGGTCTTCCTCAAGTGGCCATCTAAGAATGTGAGACAGTACTCACAACCACTCAAGGACGTACGATACATAGGCCCACACACATTTGTGTGTACTAAATCCAGTATCCCAGCTGACCTGGTGTCACTGCTGGGGAAAACAACCTTGGTAAACTTACCAAGTGCACACCCTTTGCACACATCCTGATGCTCTAAGTTGCACTGTGGCACTCATGTCACAACCTCTCTCAGCCCTCCAAGAGCCCCATGATGAAGGTGATCCATCCTCTGATGCCACAACTCACACAACTGAGTGTTGTTGTAGCTACCTGATGTCAAAGCATGCAGGGGATGGAAAAAAAATATGTATAGTTTACCATCCCTCACTCTAATCACTTGCCCTGAGGTGAGATGCGACCCCTTAGGGTGTATGAGGACCTTTGTCCCTTTGAAGGACACCTCAAGACCCATATCCTGGAGGGTGGAAACTCATATCATATTCTTCTTCAACCCAGGAGCATACAACACATCCCTGAACGAAATGGACTCTCGCTCTGAAAAGTAATTGTGCCATGCCCAACAACTCTGACAATGGTGTCATCACCAAGAGAAATCTCCATCTTGACCTTTGGATCTCTGAGGTCATTGAAGTGCTCTCTAACACCAGTCATGTGGCTCGAAGCCTTATTGTCTATATATCAAATGCTAGGTGTCGTCTCAACTGAAGTGCAACATATAAGGAAGACACACTCCCTCTCAAACTGTGCCTGAAACTCCTCCTCGTATGTTGTAGTTGTTGTACCACCCATCTTATTCTTCCTGTTGGAACATTGACCAACATAGTGCCCCATCTTCTTACAAGCAAAGCACTTCACTTTGTTCATATCTCTCTTCTGCCCACTGCCACTCTCCTGTGACTTGGCCCCTCCCTT
>SNQJ01S0041614.1:18121-51324 GCA_010110895.2 Picea sitchensis | reverse complement strand
GCAGTACCACGATCAGCTGGATCAATTGCAAGAAGAGTTTCGATGAGTGATAAGGATGAAGGTGGGAAATCTTTGAAAGTCTCTTTAATACACCGTTTATATGGTTGTTGTGGCTTGAAAATGGTTGCATGTGGCAATTTCGATTTTTTCCAATATTCTTCTGATGGAGAACCACAAAGCTTGAAAATCTTATGCAACTGCTCCACCTGACATATAAGAAAATGAACTACAATTAAACTTTAGAACTGAAAGCATGAAAACTTTCTAACTAAATTGATAAAACATACCATGTAATGTCATATGCAATAGGAATTTATGCTAGTAGTAGACTAGTAATAAATGTTAAATGTTAGATGTCTTAAATGTAAGTCATTAATCGACATAATTGTTTTTCACTGCAAAAACATTCCTTTAGTAACTGAATGTACAGATATACTTCTATAAGAGGCTAGCCCATAAATGCAGCATCACATATTGCCTGTAAATGTTAAAACATTGCAAGAGTTCGATAAAAATACTCTCATGAACCATCCCTTTGTGAGTTCTTGAAGTGTCAGGACTCAGAACTTTGAATTGGGTTCCAGACTTCCAACCTTGCTTTCAGACAGCCTAGGCATGCTCTGTGCACTGCTCCAGTACCTGTTTTTCTTGACTTGCAATAACCATTTCAGAAAGAGATGGATACCACTTAATTTGCCTTGGGAGCTGTTCTTACAAAGAGAGCACATCCAGTTGCCTATTGTTTTGAACTAAGTTACTGAATTCCTCTTCCACATCCGTCAGGACTCAGTATCCATATCAAGTATGATATGGCCCGGATACAACTTGGATATTACTGGGATACAGCTGGGATAAATGGTTAGGATACAGCTGGAATATATACTTGAGTAACTGGAGGGAAATCCCGGCAGTTATCTTGAAAAATGAAAAAAAAATGAAAAAAAAAAAAAAAATCACCTCAATTATGCATAGTTTGTTTGAAGGGCATTTTGAAGGTGGTTTTTCTTCATTGTGGACTGACTTCATCATTGTGAGTCTTCATTGTTTGCTGAATTTATTTATTGCAAGGAGTATCTTGTTCCATGTGGACTTATTTCTTCATCTCCCGGATATACTCCGAGGTGCATTTGTGTCTATATGTAATAAAATTAGCACAAATCCCTCCCGGCAATTAATAGATCTGGGGTTCAGATGGATCTATGCTAGTTTTTATTATTATTTTTAAATACAGTAAATAAGAGATAACAGGTTGGTTTTTTTAATTTTTATTATTTGTACACACACATGAAGAGTCGAGACAAATCTACCCCCACCCAGGCTGTAGAGCACCTCACTTCTCTCAGTGCAATTATAATTTTTTATGATTTCTATATGGAAATTATAAATTACATATACATACATTATATGTAATTTATATTTATATGTAAATTGTTTATATACATAATTCATATATATGATGTATTTTATATATGCAGTATCTAGATGTATCATATCCAAGTTCATAAATGGTATTTTGAATTTTCTGTGTCGTCATTTGTGGTAATATTTTGTATATGTAGTTTATTATATATTTTCATATATGCCAGACATATTCCAGAGGCATCGTGTCCAGACTCCAAACTTTTCTAAAAATACGCCTTTTCCATGTCAGATACTGTATCCATATTGGTACCTGTAACTGTATCCATGGCAGCATGCAACTTAGATTCTAAAACATTTTTCTCAAACTAGTTTGAATTATGATATATAAGATAAGATAATTTTATCAATGTTCGATTATAACCACAAAAGTAGGTCAAGGGGACTGCTGAGTACAATGATGTCAATACAATGCAGTAGCACCAAAAGGTCTCCTATAAAAGGCAAGATGTGGAAAGTAAAGTGCAATAAGGTATAGTATTAGAGAGTGAGATCTACTCCGAGGCATGAAAAACCCTCAACCCAGAGCTTAGAGACCTGCTCTGATGATGGGATGTATCGCAGGAGAAGATCTAAGGACAAGAGGAACCAGAAGAAAGTAGATCTGTCATAGAATGGATCCATCTCTCCTATCATTTGAGGCCGAATGAAGAAAGTTGAGTATAGTCGGGTGTCTCGAGGGGGAACTAGTGGAGTGCCTGGATCGTCCATTGTGTTGTTGACTGGTAGAGGTAGTGCATCGACGAGGTCTGGGGGATCTCATCCGTCTCCTGGGAAGGGATTCGGTCTGGTAATGTGGCTAAAATCTCATGGGACGAGGGAATGTCCCACGGGTCCGCACTAATATGGAGTTTGGGGTTGCGCTGGTGTCGATTTGTTTCTTAGTGCCCCTTCCTAAGGGTAGAACCATGAAGGAGATGATCCATCGAATAAGGTCTAGTCTCGTAGGAGGATGAAGAGTATGGGCTCGAAGCCTGAGGACCTCATGTCTGTATAAGGCTAAACACCGCTAATATGGATACCTGAAGAAGTCCTTGAGGATCTAAGTCCCCCCTGAATAAGCAATGAAACCACCCCCTAATCTCATAATAAATGGGACACCGAAAGATGAAGTGCTCCTTAGTCTCGACCTCCTATAGTTGGTATAACTGACAGATCCTCTTTGGTCGATTGATCTAGTCGTTTGTCTCTACCCGAAGTTTATGAGAGCCCACTCTAAATTGGCCTAGAGGAATGCGAAGAGCATGTACCCAATGGAAAAATGTATGTTGGTGTTTTGTTTCACGCTTGTGCGCATCCTTCTTAACGCTAGGGAGTTCAGACCCAAGATTCGTTTAGAGTTGACCAACAAAAACCTCAAAGCATCGGCATATCAATCCTCGGCCAAGACCGAGGAAGGTCTCACCTGAGATGCAGAGAGGATCACAAAGACCATAAGGTCTTGTGACAGGGATGAAGGCTAAACACACAAAAATCCATCAAGGTTGGTATTCATGCAACTCATAGCTGACAAGTTATTAGGACTGAAAAGTAAAACAATACACACATATTCAGCTTATACATGATAGACACGGAATAGATCAACACTGATGCATCTTTATTACCAGAGTCATTCCATTACAACAGAGGCATACATTAAGCAAAATATGTGACAGTCACAGAACTTCAGATCTTCGTTTATATAAATCCTCAAACATACAACACACTACGCAATGCGCATTTCCTCAAGACTTCAAACATATAGCCCAAGGATTCCACCTATCAAGCTTCTCTCTCTCTCCTTCATAAAAATTAAAGATTTTCTGGTTACTTCCATGTGCATGGATAAGTTAGATCTACATTTCAATTGTAAATCCAAAGTAGATTCAATTTTGCATGCGTGCATGCATAGATCTAGATTGCATGTTTAAATTTGTTATCATTTAAGCTAGATCTAGCATTAGAATTCACTTTTTTAGCAAGTATTTTATAGCTAAATCTTAAGGCTAAAAGGTAGAATCAATTTTGAGAGCTTTAATTCACATATTTGGGAATCTTAGTGCCTTTGTGTTTGTTGTTCTAAACAGCAAACAAAAACCACTAAGAAATCTTGCTTTTTGCTTGCTTTCTAAGTCAATTTCTACTAATTTTCCATAAGCTTTCAGCTTGGTAAAATTTGTGCAAAGTCTAACATCTTTTGCAGGTTGTCCCAAAGTCATTTGAGCATCTTTCTACCACATTAGCTTGCTGTTTTTGCAGGTTTAACAAACATCCAAGAGGATACTCTGCCCGATTTTCAAGGATTCGAAACATCTGAGACCCCTCAATGCACCTATTCCGGGATTCGAAGGGGTGCTATCACCCAGTACGATAGGATTTATTAAGCTAGTTTGCTTCTTAGATCCTATTGTTTTCTTATATTAGCAACATAAGATTTGCATGTGTATTTCAGTTAATTATCGTGCTATCTAAGTTTCTTGTGTAGGGAACAACAATATTTAACGGTTTCTTGCAAGTTTTCTTAAGTGTTTACAGGTCCTCGTCTTTGGAGAAGTGGCTGAACTAGATTGTACCTTCCACAAACTCCAAATCTTTCGAGAACGTAGTCCCTCAACTTTTCACCAGAAGACTTCATAGCCCAAGGGTTCAACCTATCAAGCTTCTCTCTCTCTCTCTCTCTCTCTCCCCTTCAACAAAATTAAAGATTTTATGGTTACTTCCATGTGCATGCATAAGTTGGATCTACATTTCAATTGTACATCCAAAGTAGATTCAATTTTGCATGCATGCATGCATAGATCTAGATTGCATGTTTAAATTTGTTATCATTATGTTGAAATAATGTAACTGCAAAGAGTATTCTTATTATTATTGATATATTATTCATAGGATCAATCCCCATTGTGGATTGATCATGTCGGTTATTGTAATAGGACCAAATCCCCTTTTGCGGATTGGTCAAAAGACAATGTCGTTATTGTAATAGGACCAAATCCCCTTTTATGGATTGGTCAAAAGACAATTGTAATAGGCGCATTGGCAAGTCGGCCCCTACAGATATTAAAGAGGCCCGAATATAATAAAGGTGGGTTTACTCCCCTGCATTGAGAGAAGTCGGGTCTTGCTGAAGAGACAGTTCACACATGCTAGACTTGTATAAATAAAGAGTCACTACTTAGACACACAACTCACTTGCCTATCAGAGACAAGTTCGATATAAGGCTGAGAAGGAGAGAGAGAGAGGACATATCCTGAAGAGGACTCGTATTAGTTTAAGAGATCTCGCATTGTATTGGCTATCTATATATTAAGGAAGCCATTGCCTCTCATCTCTAGAGGGTTTCCAGATAAACAATGTTGTGTCTCTTTGTGATTGTGTATTTCTAAAGATCTTGGATTATGCTATTGTTATCTAATGAAATGCAAACATCTATAATAATGGCTTAAACATTTCAATACATGGTATCGTGAGCTAAGCCGAAGAAAGCATCGCTCACAAGTGGAAAACGTCATGGTCGACATGAAAATTAGGGCTTTTTGGTGGTGAAGCTTTTCACCTAAAACCATCTAGAAAGTGCTCTCTAAGGATCACTCTTTTGCACCTTTAGTGCACCTTTTCGCTGGGTCGGATCTCCCGTAAAGTGAAACCCTAGTTTCACAAAGCACCGTATACCTAAAACCGCTGCACCAGTGTACCAAAAGTACTAAAGTACCAAAAGCATCAAATTAAAACACAGAACAAATTTGAGGAGCAAGTTGAATTCTTTTCTCCGATCCAAAACATACCGTGCTACTCACCAAGCACTCCTCCCCGGTAAGTTCGCTTTATTTTGAGCACTTTCATTTTTCTAGCCTCTAGCTCCGTAAAGACGTTTGCAAGCGTAAGCTTGACAAGCTAGAAGGAGTGGTAAAATTTCGTGCCTGGAAGTATTGGATTAGCCTCATTCTTGAAGAAAATGACCTACCAAGATTCATCAAAGAAAATGTAACAGAACCCGCCGATGTCGCTAAAGGCAAAGCATCAAAAGGACAATAATCAAGGCCAAAAGAATCATTGCAGACTAAATCAAAGACCACCTGATTCTTATCTCCACATCTAAGAAACCTAAATAAATGTTTGATGCCTTGAATAGCCTATATGAAGGAAAAACATAAACCTAAGATGAATCTAAGAACTCAACTAAAGAATACAAGGATGCGAAAGGAGAAATGATTCAAGAATACTTCCAGAATCTCAGAATTCAAATAACATCTAGAAGTTATTGGATATACCATAGATGAAGACTAACTCATACGATTCTAACCTGTTATCAAGACCTTGGATGCTTTCATCCAAACGATATGCCGTAACGGTAGAAATTGAAGTTTGATAGTCTATGGGAAGAATGCATCCAAGAAGAAACAAGAGTAGTAATCGAAGTGCTACTAGCAAGGGATGATGATCAATCCATAGCCACCCACACCAAAGGAGGGAAGGAAGAAACCCTACTTCCAAGAGGATACTCATAAAGAGCCTCAAATACCAAACAAATTCAATCATAAAGAATCTCATCCAAGGAGATTGAATTTCTAAGAGAGGACAATAAAAGGAAAGAGACTACTCATATGTACAATGCTATCATCGTGACAAGATGGGACACATTGCAAAGTTTTTTCCAGCCGACGAGAAGAATACAAGAGAAAACATATGAGGCTTCTATGCCCATGTAGTCAAGATGAAGAGCCACCCGCAAAAAAATGATAAGAGAGCAGATCAAAAACCATGTTCATCCTACCTCTCGTGATCTATAAAACCCGAGACGCATTAATTTGGCCCATTGATAGTGGTGCATCCAAGCACATGACTAGACAAAGAAACATTCTCTCTTGTATCTCTAAAGAAGTTTTCGCAGAAAGTGACACTTGGTGATGATTACCAATATCCCATCAAGGAGTGGAGAATCAAACCATAAACTGAATTCAGAACCCAATAAAAATGAAGGACTTACTATATGTACCAAGCTTAAAGAAGAACCTACTCTCCATTTTTGATTTAGAAAAGAAAGGCTTCGAGTTGCCTTTAGAGATGGAGAAATTCTTATGTGGGCTAAAGGAGAAACCTTGAATGAAGCAATCATCATCGAAAATGAAGAAAATGGCCTGTATAAACTAAAGGTCACTCAGAGGCTGCCATGAACCATGCCATTGAAAACTCATATGAACTTTGGCATAGAAGATTAGCCCACATCAACTACAAGGCACTACCATACATATGCAAAGCGGCCAGAGGTTTACCAGAACTTAAGGTTTATCATGAAGGTGTATGCAATGGTTTTGCACAAGGGAAGAACATCAAGAACCCAAGCTCAAGAGGGACAAGAAGATTTAAGGAGTCCTAGAACTCATCCATTCGATGTATGCGGCCCAATGCCATCATCCTCCATTAGCGTGTATGTATATTATGTATCATTCATTGATGATTACTGTCATAAAACCCGATATAATTCTTGAAGATTAAAGATAAAGTGTTCAAGAAGTTCAAGGGAATCAAAGCCTTGATAGAGAACCTTTGTGGAAAGAAAGATTAAGATACTCCTTGCCCAATAATGGAGGAGAATATACCCAAAAGAATTTGTGAATCCTCGCAAAGATGTTAAATCAAGAAGGAGCTCACTACTCCCTATAATCCCCAACAAAACGGCAGTCAAAGGAAGAACATAACCATATCGAAGTCGTGGAAGACTATGATCCATGATCAAGATCTTCCTATGTGCTTATAAGGTATGTTAATGGCAGTTGTTTATGTGCGTAACCAATTGTCCCATAGCACTTGGGCTCAAGACACCGTGAAGAGATGTTCACCTAAAGAAGCGAGGTAAGCCATCTCAAAATATTTTATCGGCCCAAGGTTTATTCATATACCCAAAGAGAAAAAGACCAAACTAGACCCTTCAAGAAAGAAGGGAATATTTGTGGGATACTGTGGAGGTCTCCAAGGCCTTCAAATCTATATACCAGTCAACATCACATTGAGATCGAAGGATGTGACCTTGGATGAAGATGCAAATACCAAGAAATCTAAACTATGCCAAATTTCCTTGAAGAGGTATATGAAGAGGAACCAGGAATTCCCAGGATTACAGAATCCACGAGGGAAGTTCCCAGTTACTGAATCCGCATGAGGGAAGTCGTAACTTCCCCTGATGGTGAACTTCTAGAAGACCATGATATGGTAGAAGTGCAAGAACCTCCTCGATGACGATCCTCCATGTTGTGCCAGCTTGTGCCAGAGAGCTTATTCAAGATGGAGAAGCATGGTGTTCCAGAAGAAACCACGAGATGTGAAGAACCCAAAGCCATTCTCTAGTTATACCGCTTTGATGTGTGATCTCCAGAAGAGGAGAGCCTACTTGCTTTAAAGAAGCCATTTAGAGGAAAGAATGGGCAGATAAGCCATAACAGAGGAATACCAATCCATAATGAAGAAAGAAGTATGGGAAGGAGTCTTAATCAAGAATAAAGATGTGGTATCCTCCGCATGGCTCTTCAAAATAAAACATGTTGTTGATGGAAGTATTGAGAAATATAAAGCAACATTTGTCGTTCATGGCTTTTCCTAAGGAAGGCATTGACTATGAAGAGACATTCGCCCTATGGCCAGATACACTCGGACGTAACCATCATATCTCTTGCAATTAAGATGAAGTGGAAGTTGCACCGCATGGACATGAAGACAACTTTCCTAAACTGCTATCGGAAGAGGAAGTGTGTATAGAGCAACTTCAAGGATTTGAGGTTGAAGACAGAAGTCTCATAACCGCAGATTGAAGCAAGCTCCTAGAGTTGGTACATGGTCATATAGACATTGACAAGTTTGGCTTTACCAAGAGTAAAGCAAGAATTTCTAATCTCTACTTCAAAATGATGAACAATGAGACAGTTAATTATCGCTATATGTGGATGACTTATTCTAAACTGGTGAAGAAAAGCCCATCACTGAATGTGAGACTTGCCTCTAATTTGAAATGAAAGACCTTGGCCGATGCATTATTTCTTAGGGTCTTGAGGGTAAGGCAGAGTCCCGAGAGGATCTTCCCTAACCAAGGGATGTACTCACGAAATCTGAAGAGATTCGACATGTTGGAATGTAAGCCCATGAATACACCCACAGCTTTAAGCCGCTGTTGTTGGTCGATACTTCGTCAATTCGATTGATGCCACAATCGTGATAGACATATTATTATTGGATCGTTGATGTACCGATGAACACTAGACCAGACAATTTTTTTTCCGTGAACACCTTGAGTCAGCTCAGAACCCTGACGCTTTCACCTAGTAATGGCAAACATGCGATGAGGTACCTTAAAGGTACAATAGATTATGGTCTCAAATATGATGGAGATCGTGATTTCACATTGAATGGATATATCGATGTGACAAGGTGAAGTGTTTATGACACGAAAAGCACTTCAAGATGTTGTTTCAGCTTGAGATCAACTATGGTCTCGTGGCCGAGTAGGAAGTAATCTAGTATTGCTTCAAAGAGCCGAAGCATCACACTGTATTGCTCTCCGGCCAGACAGCTAAGCTATATGGCTTCAAAGTTGTTGACCGTTCTATTTGACTTAGAGATGAGAACAACCTTGATTCTTTGTGACAACCAGAGTCGCGATAAAATGATGAGAATCATGTATTCCATGACAGTCGAAGCACATAGAGATGTTATCATTACATTCGGTGATGATGGTACGAGGGAGAGCCTTGTAGCTCCAAAGTGACATTAGGCACTACATGAACAAGTTGTCGACGTTGCTGACCAAGCCCCTATCTCGCAGAGTTTGAGTACTCGGTGATAAGCTTGGCATAGTCCTAAAGGACCTTCCTCTCGAAGGGGAGTAGTTGTTGTGATGAGATATCTCTTACTTCCGGCTTGATAGTTGTGACATAAACATTCCAGTATTGTGCTTCCATCTTAACAGCTGTGACGTAAAGCAAGATGAGATGTTCTTTTCCGACCTTGTCGTAATATAAAGCAAGATGAGGTGTTCCTTGCTTCAATCTAACTAATGCATCGAAGCAAGATGAGATGTGTTCCTCGCTTCCGACCTATCGCATCGTAGTTAAGATGAGAAGTTCCTTGCTTCTAACCTAGTTGTCGACGTGAAGCAAGATGAGATGTTCCTGCTCGACCTAGTTGTCGTGACGTAGCAAGATGATATGTTGAGACTAGCACCAGCTTCCTATTGGATAGTCATGGACGTAAAGCCAGCTCTTAGTATCCCGCTTCCAATCGGATGGTTGTGGACGTAAAGCAGACGAGTATCTGGCTTCCAACCTCGGAAAAAGGTGGGACATAGCAAGACATTGAGATGAGATGGCATCAGCTCTACTTTGACAAATAGGACGTGAAAAGTCACTTTTATTATGATGAGCCAGCCTTGTTCGGTGATGATGATGATGTATCAGCTTTATACTAATACATATTGGATGCAGATGATGATGGCATTCCTTTGAGAATGACGATGTCACGATGAAGAAAAACTTCGATGATTTATAGATACACCAACTCCTGTGATGATATTAATGATGTTGTCTTCTCACCCACTTGATGTTGTTGATGATGTTGTCCTCTCTCGCATGATGTCGCTAAAGAATACCCTTCTTGTTAAGGGGGAGGTTGAAATAATGTAACCTAAAGAGTATTCTATTATTATCGATATATTCCATAGGATCAATCCCCATTGTGGATTGATCATGCCTATTACAATTGTCTTTTAACCAATCCCCTTTTGCGGATTGGTCAAAAGACAATTGTATTAGGCGTAATAAGAAGTCGGCCCCAAAGAAATATTAAAGAGGCCCAATATAATAAAGGTGGCTTCACCCAATCTAATTTGAGAAGTCGGCCCCTGCCGCTGAAGAGACACTTCACACCTGCCAAACTTGTAAATAAGGAGGCTAGCCACTTAGACACACAACTCACTTGCTCATTGAGAGACCACTGATCCGCCTCACGGAGAAGGAGAGAGAGAGAGTGGACATATCTGGGAGAGGATTTTCAGATAATAAGAGATCTCGCACATTGGCTACCCATTAAGGGAAGTTTTATTGGGGGGTTTTCTTTCCCTAGAGGGTTTCCCAGGATAAATGTTGTGTCTCTTGTGATTGTGTATTTCTCAGTGATCTTGGATTATGCTATTGTTATCTAATGAAATGCAAACATCTATAATAACGGCTTAAACATTAACACATTAAGCTAGATCTAGCATTAGAATTCACTTTTTTAGCAAGTATTTTATAGCTAAATCTCAAGGCTAAAAGGTAGAATCAATTTTGAGAGCTTTTATTCACATATTTGGCAATCTTAGGGTCTTTTGTTTGTTGTTCTAAACAGAAAACAAAAACCACTAAGAAATCTTGCTTTTTGCTTGCTTTCTAAGTCAATTTTTACTAATTTTCCATAAGCTTTCACTTGGTAAAATTTGTCCAAAGTCTAACATCTTTTGCAGGTTGTCCCAAGTCATTTTGAGCATCTTTCTACGACATTAGCTTGCTATTTTTGCAGGTTTAACAAACATCCAAGATGATACTCTACCCAATTTTCGAGGATTTGAAACATCTGGGACCCCTCAACGCACCTAATCCTCCTCCTAATTACATTTTTCTATCATTCTGTAAGTTTGCATGGCCTTAGATCTATAAAAGGCCATCAAACATTCTCCCAAGAGATTGTAACTTGAAAGAAGTAGTAGGATAACCCACTAGGCCCCCAATTCCCCCTACCCCGTGGGGGATTGTCTCTTTTTTGCATTTTGCATCTTGCATTTTGCATTTGTCCATTTTGTTAACTTAAAATCAATCTAAAACAAACCCACGCACCGCAAAACATTTTCCTTTTTTGTTTTAAATTAGTTAGTTTAGTTCCATTTTCAAGTTATTTCAATTTTGGCAAAGTAACGAACCTTCCCCGTCAAGTCCCTAATATGCTCTTGGCCTTGCAAGCTTGCTTGATCTTGGCATGATTTAGAGAGGGATTTGATTTGTGTGTAGTTTAACTAGGGAAAACCTTATACCACTATTGCTCGATACAGGATCAATACCGACAGATTGACTTGAGAGTTTAGTGGGATATTCATTGAGATTAGTTCTCTCCCCATTGGAAGTCCTGGCAATCTTGTTTGTACCCATTTGAGGGATAGTAGTTAAAGGAAACACAACATAGTTTAGATTTTTATTTTCACACTTACAATCTACAACACACACAAATGGATTTGCACCATCGGTCCACTTCACTCAATTAATCTAAACCCAAGTGAAAACCTATAACTAATAAAACTTAACAAGAGCATTGCACAACACATTTTGCAGTGATACATACATTATTGGCACTGGTCTACAATATTTCCATTTGCTTATTATCAGTTGCTCTCATTTACTTTCAAGTACTCTCATTTGCTTTCAAGTATTATCATTTGTGTTGAAGTACTTTATTTGCTCAATATTTTTCGAATAAGCAATCCATTTATTATGTCATTGTATGTTGGCAGATTAGTTGTATTTGCTTTTAGTTTCATTGAACTCCTAGAATTATATTGTACTTAGCTTTAATTAGCCTTACATTCTTTTATTAGGGACTACAATCCTTGGCTTCGTTGGGAGTTAGCCTAGATGGAGGAGTCGAGTTATCAGGTGACAACAACCCGACTCGAGACTCACCCCCAAGGCCGTACTCAGTGGATTGAATATTTCTTCCACGTGACCCGAGTTGCGGATTAGGCGGCAACATTTTGGCGTCATTGTTGGGAATAAATCTTTCTATTCCCGAAATACGACTTTTGTTTTCCTTCCTTGTTTTTTGCTTTGTTTGATGCATCTTGTTTATTAGAAATTGACTCGATCATCTGGCAACTCCACTACATAATAATTCTACAAGAAGGAATTCAGAGGGTCTAATTAATTTCATTCTTGAACTTGAAAAGGTTTATCGAAGGAGATTAAACAGGCTCACTTCTCGTAGGATCCTTGATAATCTTGGATCTAAGTCCATTTTGATATTTAATTTTTGTTTAATAATTCTAGTGTAGAAATGATGATTTATATGCTCCTATTGATTTCTCAGCAATAAATGGTTATCCTCGTGTTATTCCAGAAAAAGATTTAGATAAGTTGCCTTCTTTTCAAGGTAACAATGTTGTTAGTGCTAGATCACATATTAAATCTTTCACACATTGTATCAATAAGTGGTGTGGAGATACTCATGAAAATGTAAAAATGAAATTGTTTGTCTTGTCTCTTGAAGAAGATTTCCTTGACTGGTTTATGGACTTAGATGATAACAAGATTAAAACCATAAAGGAGTTGATAGATGCCCTTTCAGAGAGATGGGGGGATAGAAAAGAAAATAGTCACTTGTTAGTTGCTCTGAATACCATTAAGAAGAATGAAAATGAAACTGTGAAGCAATTCAACAAGAGGTTTAATGAATTAATCAACAGTCTTCACAAAGACATCAAGTATCTACTATATTGAAGCCTTCAATGGAGAAATGTGCTATCAACTCGAAGATAAGGAGCCAACAGATATCAAGGCTGCCCAAAACTTAGCCATCAAGATTGATAAGAATATGCAAGCCTCAGGAAGATCAAATTTACCGGGTTTCACAAGCGGTAGTTCTTCAAAGTAGTCAGAGCCAAAGGGAAAATCAGTGAGCATGGACAATAAGGAATCTTCTAGTGACGCCTTGAAAGAATTAACAGAAGTAATCAAAGCCATCGAAGCCAACCATGCAAGACAATTGAATGCCATGCAAAATCATTTGATTTCCATGGAAAGATTGCAAGCTAATAGATTTCATCCTAGGACAAATAATGAAAGATGGCAAAGAAGGGGGCCTCCCCAAGATCAAAGGCCTCCTAATCAGCTTGAAGCTAGAAATTTTGTGGAGCATGAGGCTCCTCCTTTTTGTAGGGCTTGTAATGATTTCCATGAAGAGTCCACTTGTCCTAGATTTCGTCAGATAAATGAGGAAGGGCATGCAAGGGAAAATAATTATGTGTGGTATTCAAATCACATTAATGTAGTGGGTAAAGCACACCTAGTTTCGATGGATCATTGGATGCAAACCATTGAAAGAAGTCAGAACTCCGTCAATGTAATGAAGGAATATGATAATGTGACTAAGTTATTTAGTGAAAAACCCACACTTGAACAAATCCTAGAGATGGCAAGATATAATGGAATGACATATCAACGAAAAGGGAATGAAAATCCAACTATGACAAATCAAATCATTCCCAAAGCAATCACTCCTCCAATATCAGAATTGAGCATTGACTTGGGTGGTTGGATATCAAATGCTAAGGTCTTAGTTCCAGAAGAAGAGCTTATTAAAATACCCTCCCAAAAGGAAAAGTTGATTAAAGCCATTGAGGGTCCCAAAGAGAAAAGTATTGAGAATCGCATGGAAATATGTGAAGATGCCCCTGTAATATTACAAGGTATGGACCAAAATAAGGGGAATGGAAGCCATCAACCCTTCTTCATCTCTTTGTTGGTAAATAATTTCCTTCTTCACAACTGCATGTTAGATTCATGGGCTTCATCCAATGTCATGACTCAGAGATTCATGGAGCAATTGAACTTAAGGATCTCAAGACCATATCATAATGTTTGAGCCATGGATTAAAGAGAGATAAAGGTCCATGGGCTAATTAAAGATCTTCAAGTGCATCTAGCAGTCTACCCAGATATTTCATTATTGATGGATGGTGTTTTCATAGATGTACCAGATGCATGGGGTATGCTATGTCTCGAAAGTGGGCTACAAGTTTGGAGGGTAGTCTTCAAATGGATTTAATATATGCTACTATCCCAACTTGTGATAACACTTTTGTCAAACTTAATAGGGAACAAGAAAAGAGGTACCATGTAAAAGACCCTAAAGACCCCATGAATGAATTGGTTTATGAAATGGAAGATTTGGCAAAACCATGCAATATTGACCAACTCTTTAGCACCCATTAAAGAAGAGTTTAAGGAAGGAGTTGATGAGGTCTGGGATACCATAGATTCATTTGATAAATCAGAAGCTAGTCCCCATGGTAAATAAGAAGCTACTCCCCATGGTGCAAAAGAAACTTCATAAGATAAAATTTAGAGAAGGATTGATCAGATGGTTGAGTTGGATGAAAACCAGAAGAAAAGCCTTCAATCAGAGTATTAGAAATAGGGGTTAAGTCAAGAGGGCCTTTAACAATGCACCTCAGCCGGTTGGACGACGCAAAGCGAATTCTACATTATTGGCACTGCTCTACAATATTTCCATTTACTTATTATCATTTGCCCGCATTTACCTTCCAGTACTCTCATTTGCTTTCAAGTATTATCATGAGTTGAAGTACTTTATTTGCTCAATATATTTCGCATAAGCAATCCTTTTATTGTATCATTGTATGCTGCTAGATTAGTTGTATTTTCTTTTGGTTTCATTTAACTCCTAGAATTATATTGTTCTTAGCTTTAATCAGCCTTAGATTCTTTTATTAGGGATTACCCCCCTTGGCTTCGCTAGGAGTTAGCCTAGACGAAGGAGTCGAGTTATCAAGTGATAGCAACCCAACTCGAGACTCATCCCCAAGGCTGCACCCAGTGGATTGAAGATTTCTTCCACGTGCCCGAGGTGCGGATTAGGTGGAAAAAATGGGCAAAGGTAATGGCTCTAGTAATGGCTTTTCCTCTAGAGGAAGAAGGCCCTAGGGCTAGCGTTGGATTCTGACCTCCTATAGAAGAAGAAGCAGAAGCTAGACCCTGACGTCCTCTACTAGTGCTACTGCTAAGTCTCACTCGCTCTGTCAAAGTCTGTGAAGGTTGTGGCACACTCCTAGTGTCAATAGTCACCTCCTGTAAAGGTGTCTTCTCTGGAACATCCTCCTCTACCTCTCTCTCCCCTGCTTCCTCATCTACCTCTCTCTCCCCTGCTACCTCCTCTTATGCCTCCTCCTGTAACCAATCAAGAGTTGATTCCATGACAGACCTCTAGGTCTCAACCCTCCATGCAGCAATGGTGACAATCCCATCCAACAAGATGGCCTCCATGTCAAGTGCTTTCTAAAGTTGCCTCACCCATGATCGAAGATTGTAGTAGATGCAAACCATGTGATTGAAGTGTTAGGATTCCAACCTTTAAGAGGGTCATAAGTTATAAATCATTAAATCGTTAAATGAATAATTATAATACATAATTTAGAGGACAGAGCATAAAATAATAAATAATAATTTATACAGAATTCAAAATTTAACTTAAAAAATTTTAACCTGTTGCACTTCTTGGTGTGTATTTTTTTAAATACACTCCTATTGCGCTAGCATCCTAAAGAGCTACATGTTTGGCTAAGCACCCGAATGGCAAGTGTTTGTAAATTGAGTACTCTTGACCCATAGCTTATCCACCAACCATCTACAACAAATAAGAGAAACATGAGAAAAGACATTGAAAGTTGAAAGTTGAAACAAAGTAAGAAGAGACATTGAAATTTGAAACAAAATGAAGCTCACCTGGCATTTTGGTCTTATAGCCATGTCAAAGCCAAACGTTCCACTGGCCATCCTATATATAACCATTTCTTTAGAAATCTTCGCACATTCTTGCAAATTTTGGCACAATCCTCTGAACGCATGTGAGGAATCCATCCATAACCTCAACATCAAATCTAAAACCACATGAGTAAGAGAATGTGGGGTTGAGGTAGATCCCTACAGCATGAATGGGGTAATGAAGTGTATTGTTCCATCACTCATCAGTCACTCTCTATATTAATAGTCATTTCTCAAATCCATCATCCCCCTTGTCCTCATAATAGGCACGGAAAGATTCTTTGGCCCTATCCATGGCCTCATACAACTAGCCCATTGCAAGTTTGTCTCCATCAACCAACCAAAGAACCTTTACCAAAGGTTCGCTAATAGCACACACCTCCTCCACTCACGCCCAAAAGCTCTCCTGGTATAACACTAGCCTACATATGACCTCCCCCTTCTGTTTACTGCTAAATGATAAAGCATGCCACTCATCTGAAAGGAGCATTCTCTTCCTCCCCCATATACAAGCCAAGAGAGACAGAAAAGATATGAAGTTAGTGGCAAAACGTGTGATTGAAGGATGCACCAACTCCTTTTTATTTTTGAATCTTCTCATCAAGCTAAGCGCAAATGCAAGGTTATGTATAAATTTTGTGATGCTCCTAGTTAATTCAACAATATCCTTGATATAAAGAACTTTTCCGATATCCTCTTAAATCAAATCAATGCAATGTGCAGCAAGGAGTCCAATACAAGGTAGGATACCTCAACATAAGCAACCTACCAACAGCATATTAATTGGTTGTGTTGATTGTTTTGACTTGGACAACATTCTATGGATCTACTTCCTGAATGAACCCGTCCAACAACTCACATAATAATGTTGCAACTTTAACATGTGCAAATGCATCAACAAATTTAATAAACATTATCCCCCTAGGACAATTATTTAAGAAGTTTAGAAGGGTCCTTCCCTTCTTATCAGTCTAACCATTTGACATCATGGTGCATCCAGTGATTTCTCGCGATGCCTTAAGCTCCTCCAATCTACGAGTGCAATTGACATTTTCATTTTGACGGATAGGCCCTCTCACCTCATCATAGGTAGGGGCCTTGTACACTAAGCCAACAATAGCAACAACATCAAACATAGACTGGTAGAATGGGTTGTTCTTAATAACACTGAAAGAAATGTCGCTCCATACAAAACACCTACACACAAGCTTGTCAGCTTCTTGCTTCTCCTTTATTTTAACCATTGACCTGATAGAAGGTTGTGCACCTGGCATGGTTTTAGGAACGAAAAAAAGATGAGCTCGTTGAGGGCATTGTGGAAGGTTAGGCCAGAGAAACATGGTCACTTCTCCCACCCCCACCGCCCGGATCCTGCAACTCCTCCCTTTTCAAACTCAACTCTCACAACTTCCTTGTTATCTCTACTTATACCCATATATACAAGTGATTTGTTGGTAATACGAATGATTTTAGTGCTTGCATCTTGGCAAATACCCACTTCATGTCCCGAAATTTGTGCAAGGTGGTATTTCAACCAGGTGATTCCCCCCATAATATCCTTCCCACACAACTTGCAATTCAACCTTTCTTTGTTATACCCCCCCTCAAGTTCACCATATTCCCATATAGGGTCTATTGCCGCCTAATCCACACCTCGGGTCACGTGGAAGAAATCTTCAATCCACTAGGTGTGGCCTTGGGGGCAAGTCTCGAGTCGGGTAGTTGTCACCTGCCACTCGACTCCTCCGTCTAGGCTAACTCCTAGCGAAGCCAAGGGGTGCAGTCCCTAAAAAAGAATCTAAGGCTGATTAGATCTAAGTACAAATAATAAACAATATTATTCTAGGAGTTAAATGACATCAAAAGAAAGAGAAATTTATTCTAGCAGCATATGACAATAATACAATTGCTTATATCAACAATTTCAAGTAATTGAGATGCTTCAAGGAGAAACAACAAATTGATAATACTTAGAAAGTAAATGTGATTACTTGAAATGGAAATGAAAGCACTTGATAAGTAAGCAAAATTGAAATGAATAGACTAGTGCCAATAAGTAAAGTATTGTTGCAAGATGTATGTATTGCTAGTGCTCTTGACAAATTTTATTATTAAGGGTGATTGGTTGAATTAGTGGTTTAATTCAGTGAAGTGGCTTGATGTTGCAAGTCCACTTTGTGCATGCAAGATTGTAAGTGTGAAACAAAAGTAAAATCTAATCTAAGATTTGGCCCTTTAACAGTTATCCCTCAAAAGGTTACCCACAAGATTGCAATACTTCCAACGGGGAGAGAACCTAAGATCTCGAAGTTTCCCCTTGAACTCACATGCAATCAAACGAGTATTATTCCCTTTTTAGCAATAACTGGAAAAGGATTGTCCTAGTTAGAACTACTCCGCACTACTCAGCTCTGTTTCTGATGGCACTCAAGATCAAGCAAAGCTCCCGAGTGGCCAAAGCATACTCAAGCGCTGAGGGGGAATGTTTTTTACTTTGCAAAAGGAAATAACTGAAATAAAATGCAAAAATGAAATCTAAACTAATCCAATCTAAAAATTGAAACCTAGCTAATGTTTTGCGGCAATTGGGTTTTTCTTAACTTTGCAAAAAGGAAAAAGAGCAAGTAAAAGAGACCAAACTCAAAAAAAGGAGACAGTTCCCTTAGGGGTTGGGGGGATGGCAAGCCTAGTGGGTTATCCCACTCTTTCTTTTCGGTTACAATAGTTTTGGAAGAAAGTTTGTGGTCCTTTTATAATTCAAGGCCACAAACTTACAAATTTATTATGGAAAAGATAGATTAGAAGAAGATTAGACGCCTTGGGTGGTCCCGGAAGCTCTGGATCCTTGAAACTCAGGTAGAGTTTCCCCTTGGTTGTTCGTTAACCTGCAAAAATAAGCAAGCAAAAGTAAAAGAACTATGAACTAAGTTAGAAAAAGCCTAAGAAATCAATCAAAAAGCAAGCTTTCTTAGTAACTTGTGTTTGATGTCCTAAAACAGCACGCAAAATGGCACTAAGATTGCCAAATATGTAATTAAAATCTCTAACAATTAATTCTACCCTTTAGCCTTAAAATTTAGAAAGAAATACTTGCTTGAAGATAAACCATTTTAATGCAAGATCTAGCTTTAGATGAAAACTTATAAGTGCAAACTAGATCTAGCATGCATGCATGCAAAAAATAAAGATCTAATTAAGATTTATAAATGAAACTTGGATCTTCTTGCATGCAAGTAAAAGTAACCAGAAAATATTTGATTTTTTGAGAAGGAGAGAAAAAGAAGAAGCTTGATAAGTGGAATACTTTGGCTATGGAGTCTTTTGGTGACAAGCTGAGGGACTACGTTCTCAGAAGCCTTGAAGTTTGTGGAAGGTACAAGCAAGTCCAACCACTTCTTCAAAGATGAGGACATGTAAAGATTATAAAAAACTTGCACAGAATCGTTAAATATGGTGCCACCTACAAGAAAAGCTTATAGATAGCAAGATCATTAGCAGAAATAAGCATGCAAATCTTAGGCCGCTAATGTAAATGAACAATAAAATCTATGAAGCAAACAAGCTAAATAGATTCTATCCTACTAGGTGACAACACCCCTTCAAAAGCCAACAATAGCAATTCAAATGCAAATAACATAAGCAAAGATTACCTCACATATGAAATGTTAAACATCAAACATCCACACAAAGATGGCTAGCCACCATATGACCTCCAAAGTCTTTTTTATTCCAAAACGATATCAAAATTACAAGTACAATACAAGCCAAGTCCAAACTCCCATTAGCCTTGAGGATGGAGAGATGTCTAGCTTAAATAACAAAAGGGGGGCGCATCTCTCAAGGAGGAGGGGCGCACTTTCCCATGTGGTAAAAGACATGTGGATAAGGGAAGAGTGCCACCACTCAAGTGTACTCAAACGAAATGCCACATGACAAATGAGGAGGGATGGGAAGTCGCCACCTCTCAAGAGGTAGGCGCCTCTCTCCATGAGTGCACCACCTCTTGAGAGGGGGGAGGGGTACCTCACCTTTGGAAACTCCATCCACTTGGAGTACTTGGAGTGGGTTGCCACATAACTCTCTCTAACTCCCAAACAACTCGCCCTCAAGTGCCACATACTCCCAATGAAGAGTAGTAAACTAGAGACAAGCCAAAACATGTTTCCGGCATGTCTCATTGATAATAAGGATGCCGATTTATTTTTCTTTTCTCACCTTTTTTGAGTAAAATTGATTTTTGATGAGCAAGTCATTTTTTTCTCTCAAAAAGGTGGTAGATGGATAAAAGGGGTATTTTGGGTTAGAAAATGAATACCCCCAAGGTATACACCACCTCCTAGTACCACTTTTTTATTATTACATCAAATTACAAGGTAAATATCCCATTTTACGAGAAATTTTATGACTTATTAAAATAATTAAAAAATCCTAGAGGGACCTAGTGCATGTCCATAAGACTCAAAAATAATGACTAGCATGGTAATATACATTAGACACTAGACTCAAACAACACACACTAAGACCTAACCATCAGTACAAACTCTAGCTTTGGAGGTAGTGAGTGAAAAAACTTAGAAATTATAACTTGCTGACGAGCAAGATATAATAAACAAGTGAAAAAAAAACACTCTAGAGTATGCATTGATGATCAAGTCCTACGGGGCTAAGTCTTTTACATAAGAAAGACCTCATGTTAGCTCATTTTATTACAATTTCTCGCATGGGGGTATGGATCATGCATGAAGAAGAAGAAGAAATTTTGAAGGGGTTGTAAGACCCGGCCAAACTTCTGAACTCTTATTTTCAACAAATGACTTGTTCAATCTTTGTGGATCATCGTCAATCCTGCTTGGTGCAACTAGGGAGGTAACAGGGTCCAAATTTCTCGACATTTTCAATCATTAAAGTACAAACTTTAGAATCCAAATAACAATGATTAAACCTAGGGCACAAAAAAATTGAAAAAAATTAAAATTAACATTGAAGAATCAAAATACAAAAATTTTGCATAAAAACAAACAAATTTAGATTATAAATAAAGGCGTTGTCTAACTGTTCTACGAAATGGCTTTTTTCATCGGAATCCGACGATATAAATTTGCAAGAAATCACTATTTTTTGTTGTTTAAAATCCATTTCTGAATGCAGAAATGGATTCAGCATGTTGAAAAATCCTTGGGGCACTCAGATTATATAGAAATAATCGCTCAAATATGCGGATCTAACAATTTCTCGCCGGATTTTCAGGCAAATGTCCCTGGAAAATATCACCGAAAAAGAATCATTTCATAGAACGTTTAGACTACGGCTCTAAATAAATGGTAGATCTCCCACAGTCCACTAAAAATCAACAAGAAGGGGGTAAACTAATGAGCATTGCAAAACCTAACAAAAATACGATATACATATATATTAAAAAAACAAAAAAAGAGGTGGAAATTGTTACACACACCTACAAATACACCAATCGTTGATAGGACTCAATCCCCACTCCGCAATAAACTAATGATGGCAAATGAAAACACTCTCTCCCTGGTCCTTGGCTCAAAGAAAAATGGTCTCCACCTCCTTTGCTCTCAAAACCCTTCAATATGTTTGCAAAATGACAAAAAAACATAAAAGTTGCATTTATGCTAGCCTGTTTATGGATTAAACAATATTTTTCAATGTCTCGCAATAATATCAAGCGATTTAAATATTATCGCGACAATTTTTGGTGAAAATATCGGCCCTTTGAAAATCGTGCGAGGATATTGTAATGTTGGCAATATTTTTGCAATATTGGCAACACTACGAGTCTCCTCGGTCCCTTTTATTTAAGCTCAATCTTTATCATATCGAGTTACCTGATTCCAAGGCTTTAGTACTCAGGACTTGGAACCCCTCCCCAAGACCTCAAGGGGATAAAATTTGTTTCTCTAGTGGGATGTAACAATTTATAAATCATTGAAATTTATGAGGTGGGGTAGGTTGATGGCTTGGAGTAGGAGAAAGGAGTGGAGGGGTTGATATTATGGTAGTTGCGGGAGGTATTAACCTCCATATGTAACCTTTGACTAGAATAGAATATTCCAGAAGCAAGAGAAACTCTAAACATATGTGTGAAAACCCTAGAAGACATGTCGGCTCAGCAGAATATATAATATTAAGGTATTATCCTCTAGGAAGACAAGTCGACCTCAAAGGAAAAATATAAACAGAAAATATAATTACCAGAAAGTCAAGTCAAGCCAGCCAGAAAAGTCACTGGACAGATTAATATAAATAGAGGACATCTTGGCTCATTTGTTCACTCACTCTCACTGAGGAAACTAGAAACAATGCACAAGTTTGGAGGAGGAGGAGGAGGAGGAGGAGTTGTACGGTTTTCTCTTGTTTAGTCTTTCCGGTACTTTCTCTTATCCACTACCCTTGGAAAAGGTGCGCTCTCTTGGTTATCTGTTGGTTATGGTGTGGCTTCCTGGAATCATTCTTTATATCAAAGGTTAAGGTGCTCGGGGTAGGCTTTGTGCCTATGGTTGGGTGACAATGGTGTAGCATTGTCTATGGTTAAACGAGGACAATATTCTAACAGGTTATGGGCCCACGCCACCTTCGGAACAGTCTAACCACTGGAAGGTAGATCCACAAATCTCTGTCAAGCTCGTTGTAGCACAATTGCAATTGCAGTGCCAGTTGCAGTGTCAGTAGCAGCACCAATTGTAGTGCAAGTTGCAGCACCAGTTGCAGTGAAAGTTTTTGTGAAGTATTGGGACTAATTTTTGGTTATCCTAGTGCACCCTAACCCAGTGCATCACTCAGTGCCCTCAGCCAGCAAAAACGTCAAGTTTGAGTTTTTGGGTCAAAGTCAAAGATGGTGTCTAGTTTCAGATTAGAAGACAAGTTGAACGATGCTACAAATTTCAAAGGTATGCACTTGTATATTCTTTTCAAGTTATATCATCCAGCAAAGCATGAGTGAGTTTGTAGGGGATGTACAAGAGACCTTTTCCAAGCAATGATTTTGAATTCAGTACATTTAGAGGAACAAGCGCACCCTCCCTAGCAGTGAAGACTCCAGGCAGGATATCTTCCATGGGGGATACCATGGAGATTTTGATGTTCTTGTTTCTTGTTCCGGGCAGGACATAAGAGATAAATATGAGAGGGAGTCAATGATCAACAAGAAGCCAGCATAGTTTCTTGACACTTTGCAAAATGCAAAAGGGCATGCAGCAAACAAAAGCGTGGTCCAAGGATTCTCTCAGATAGAGGGAGTTGACTTCAAAGTTTGAGATGATGAATATTGCAAGACTTCATCAGAGACATGGTGCAGGAAGGAGCAGTGAGGCTCCATCACTTATCCATAGATGAGCAGATAGTTGACATTTTCACTAAGCCTCTGTCTGGGACAAGCTTGGCAGGAATGCAAATGTTTCCCTGGGGGGGTATTGATGATTGCAGCATCGTGATGATATTCCAAGATTGATCAAACGGACTTGATCATGTGGGAATAGGCCCAGATGTAATCTTCGACGGACTGAAGATTTGAGTTGTTGCTAGATCTCCTATGTGTGAATTACATCAGGCCTTGAAACTCTCACGAGTAGGTGAGTAGCCCCGATAAGCATCGGGTTGACTCTATCTCCACGGGAACTGGGTTGCAGACCAGGGGAGATAGGGAACATCTACATACGGAGTAGATGTGCCCCGACGTAGTCTTCGACGAACTGAAGACTCGAGGTGGTTGAGATGCAAATCCACGTGTCTGATAGCATCGAGTTGAATGCATTCACAGAGTGATCCTATGAGAGGATCACCATGAGATGTTTGTGGCTCTGATGTGGTCATAATTCTTGTCATGGGACAAGAACGACCCGAAGTGCTAGACACACGTGTCCGATAGCATTGAGCTAAATGCATTCACGGAGTGATCCTATGAGAGGATCAACTATGAGGTGAATGTGGCTCCAATGAGGTCATGATTCTTGTCATGGGGCAAGAATGACCCAAGGTGCTAGACACGTGGTGGTGGAGATGGATCATCAATATAGCTAAATGAGGCTCATGGACATTATGATATTGTCTATGATAGAAGAATACTAAGAACAAGTACGACGATATGTTTTGATGATTGCTACTAGATGATGTTGATAGTAATGATTATACTTATGATGATGCTACCTGTAGAATGGTCTACAAGACTATGTGAGTCTTGCCCGTGCCATGTGAAGATAGATGGGATGTGTTTGAGACCATTAATACCTCCCTAGATAAGAGGGAGTGTTGATATTATGGTAGTTGCGGGATGTATTAACCTCCATATGTAACCTTTGACTAGAATAGAATATTTTGGAAACAAGAGAAACCCTAAACAGATGTGTGAAAACCCTAGAAGACATGTCGGCTCAACATAATATATAATATTAAGGTATTATCCTCTAGGAAGACAAGTCGGCCTCACAGGAAAAAGATAAACAGAAAATATAATTACCAGACAGTCAAGTCGGCCCAGCCAGAAAAGTCACTGGATAGATTAATATAAATAGAGGACGTCTTGGCTCATTTGTTCACTCACTCTTACTCGGGAAACCAGAAATAGTGCACAAGTTTGGAGAAGGAGCAACAGCAACTGCAGTTGTACGGTTTTCTCTTGTTTAGTCTTTCTGGTACTTTCTCTTGTGCGCTACCCTTGGAAAAGGTGCGCTCTCTTGGTTATTTGTTGGTTATGGTGTGGCTTCCTGGAATCATTCCTTTTGTAAAAGGTTAAGGTGCTCGGGGGTGGCTTTGTGCCTATGGTTGGGTGACAATGGTGTAGCATTGTGTATGGTTAAACGAGAACAACATTCTAACAGGAGGGATGTTAAAAGCTAGCTTGAGGAGGTCATATTGCTTCTAGAAGATCTCCACAATGTTGTGCTTCAAGAGGAAGTAGCGCACTTAGAATCAATGGTCCAAAAGGAGGAAGAATGCATTGCTAGGGGAACCCGAATTCATTCCAAACTACAATGGATTCATGAAGGAGATGAGGGATCCAATTTGTATTTTGAGATTTTCAAGTAGAAAGTTTCTTCAAATAAGGTCCTTGGGTTGAGCAGGGTTGATGGCACATTACAGGAGCATTCCTTCAGGAATAGAGACATATTTGGGCTACACTTCCGAAACTTTTTTCTCAATAATAGGGTGGTGGACGATAGACATGCATGTTTTAAAGTAATCCCTCACAAGGTTCCCGTTGTTGACAAAGATAGGTTGGGCAGTGATTTTTCTAAATAAGAGCTCCATGTTTCTCTCAACTCAATGAATGAAAAATCTCCTAGGATTGATGGTCTACCTTGTGAATTCTTCAAGGCAATGTGGGACATGATTGCTGATAATCTTTGTCGTATGGCCAAGCAGTGTTTTTCCTCGGGTTCTATGACAAAATCAATGAATCAAGGGCTCATTAAATCGATCTTGAAGAATGCAGTTAGAGAGTCAATTAGGGGTTGAAGGCTTATCACCCTTCTCAATGTTTCTTATAATATTTTGGCAAAGGCGATAGCTCTCCACATTTGCAATTAGCCTCCAGAGTTGCCAAACAGGAAGACACAGGTTTTGTTCATGGAAGGTTTATTTTGGATATAGTGATCTCTACATCAGTGGCAATAGAGTGGGCCAAGGAGTCAGATCAACGGTCCTTGTTTCTAAAATTTGATTTTGACAAAGCATACGATAAAATCAATTAGTCCTTTATCACAAAGACGTGGCTTTTCCTTGAGTTTGGACCCAAATGTGTTGTCGTGGTTAATACTTTGTTCTCCAATGCCTCAGCTTTTGTTTCAATGAACAATTATTTATCTATTCCAATTCCCCTTCATTGTTCAATTAGGCAGGGTTGCCCCCTTCCTTTATGTGCTAATTGTTGGTCCTCTAGACTCCTTGGTAGTTTAAGCCAAGATTCAAGGAAGGATCAAATGTATTTCTCTTCTAGATGGTTCAAAGATGGTGAATAACCACTTTGCAGATGATTCTCTTCTTTCATCTTGTGTTGACCAAGAGTCAATAGAGAGTACAAGAGATAGTTTGGATCTCTTTTATTGTGGATCAAGAGCAGTGGTCAGTGAACAAAAGACTAATTTTTCACTGGTAGGCCTTGACGAACCCCCAAATTAGATTATGTTTCTGGGAATTTCATCTAATCTAGTGTGATTGTGCCTTATTACAAATCTCATTCATTAAATCCTTTTACCTATTCCTATATGGGATTGGTGTCTTCAAAAGTTACAAACTAGTGTCCATTTCTGGCCATTTAAAGACCCACCCTTTGTAGGCAAATTGACAGTTCTATCAAGAATTCTCTAGGCTTCACACATACATTATGTCCCTTATTGCCTCCCCAATAGGACTCAGTTTAGACAATTGGAGCAGATTGTCCAGTCCTTTTTATGGCTCAAATATGGTGGGTTGAGATTTTCCAATGGTTCCTTGGGATGTCTATATTATGTCGAAGAAGGAAGGGGTACTAGGCCTTAATGATGTTGCCATACAAAGAAGCATCCTTGCTACTAAGTGGGTTAAAAAAGGTTTAGAGGGTGCTACTCCACAGCAAGGCCTCTTACGACACAATGCTAACAGCCCATCATATATTGAACATCATATATTAAAGGTGAGTGGATCATTTGGATTGTGTGACATAATTTTGTCTCCTCATTTGTTTCACATTATTGGGTCTTTCATATGCCAAAGCATTTGGGAGACCTAGAAATTTGTTGCCAATCTAGTTAAATGGAATTACTATAGAAGTAGGTCATGATAGGAACTGGGCCGCTGCCCAATTTGGAGTGGGAAACAGCAGTACAAGTGCACCACTGAGTTCTCGTAGTTTCAAGCATGTAGGTTAATCAAGAGAGGAATTTTTTCTTCGAGAGATCTTCGAAATTTTGAGGCTAGATCGTAGAAGGAATAGAGAGTTTTGTCTCTCTAGAAGGCCTTCCTCTCTTTTGACAAGCCAATTATAAAAGGTATTTTTGCATAGACTCCCTCGAAAGACTTGTTCAAACTCAACATTGACATGCAAGACCCTTTAGAGAGAGATTGGGGGTGGGTGTTTGGCAAATAACATCAACAGTATGACTCCAAGTAACTTTACTCCCTATTAGATCAAAAGCATGTCCTAGCTCTCACACTTAATGCTCACTAGACTACTTTTGATCCTAAAGAAAAATGGATTCGCACACTGCATGGTGTATGGTCCATTAGCATGTCCTATAAGTTACAGGTCTTTGCTTAGCCAATCATTTATCAACGGTTTCCTTCCAAAGCCTGATTGCCAAAGAGTGGACTCATGGATGGACTTTGCCTAGTTTGTGGCAGATTGAAGACAGTGAAGCACATCTTTTGAAACTGCAAATTTGCACAACGCTATTGGCAACACATACAGGGTAAACATTTAACTTTATTTCAAGACTTGGGGACTTCATTTAGAAGATCCATTTTTCGTCACTTGTATCCTTCCAATACTAGGAGATTTCATTGGAGATAAACCTTGCGGAATTGGGACACTCCCTATACTTGGAGACCTCTTTGGGATACCCCCTACAGAATGCATCATCATAAAAACACATTTAAAAAATACAAAACATATTTTTTTCTTATTTTAAAGCAAGGTGATGATCCCACCACCTTTGCCTTGACTTTTCTTGTCTATATAACCCTCCCAAATCCTAACTTTTGTTGTCTCACCTACAAAAAGCTAGTTTGAGTACAATAAGGAGGTTGAACTTGGGTTTCTGTGAACATCAAGCTTTCAAAAGAAAGAAAGTATGGACAACAAGGACTTTCTACCATATTCCAAGTGCTTCTAAAAAGATCGATAAACAAACTAGAAAATAGACAACATAACATACAAGCAAAGTTTAGTGAATCGGAACCGAAAAAAGAAGACAACGAGTGGAAGAAATAGATGTTGCGACACAGATTGTGAGAATGTTAAAGAGTAAGATATTAGCTAGGATTGAAGTTTTCGACAATGGTGAGAGACTGAAAGCAAAAGAAAGAAGAAGAAATTAAATAGATTGGATCATTGAGTTGGAGAGATATTTTTAATTTGGGAACATGACAGAATATTAGAGGACGAAACTTGCTAGTATTAAGTTGAAAGAACAAGCCGCCTTTTGGTGAGATTGGGCATGGAGAACATTAGAAGTCAGAGTAAGATGGTTTCAAAGCTAAGAGAAATGATTTTGCCTGTAGATTACAAACAAAGCTTGTATAAGAAATTACATAATCAGAGATAGAAGAAGCAAAGTGTACAACAATGCATCACAGAGTTTAACAGGTTGTTAGTATATGTCAAACATAACAAGCACTGAAACTAGCGATTTCAAGGTCTGAGAATGGGTTAAGATTTTTATTCAAGAAGAAATAAGTTAACATAAAGTACATTCGGTAGAAGAGCCATATCAAATAGTACTAAAAGTTGATGAGAAATTAGCATGGACTGTGATTCAGTGGAATTTCAATAGAAGAAAAGGTATTGGTTCCACATTCAAGGTGGAAGAGACAAGAAGTATAGAAATAGTGGGAAAATACGTACTATGGCAAAGGCTAAGGATTTATCCAAGGAACACGATGAAGATATGGCAAATATATGCAACAAATTTACAGTTATACATGCAAGGCGAAGGCCATAAGCCATTGGAATTCCCACAAAGAGAAGGTTTGCTCAGAAATGAATAAAGTCACATAGATGAAGCGAGAAACTTCTAAAGAAAGAACGTAGGTTGCAGTGTTAGCAAAACAAGGCACAAATCCAATGACGACAAGTATGACACTACTGACAAAGAAGCAATGGCATGCTCCAAAGGAAGAGTGTCAGTTGCAGAAGAACATCCTTAGAACAAAATGCAAAGCATGAGGCAAGTGTTGTAAAATTATCATTGATAATGGTAGCATAGAGAATATGTTCATTCTAGAGATGGTTTAGAAGTTAAATCTAGTGTGTCAAAACTTAAAGCACGCACAACCAAATATGTCATTAGTTTCATAAAAGTTGTCAAATCTTGGTGACATAGTGCCATAGTGGTGTTTAATATTGGAGATTATCAAGGTGAAGCCTTGTGCAACGTTATAACCCTGGACACTTCTGATTTGTTGTTGGGAAGACCATGACAATATGACAAAAGTGCGATTTATGGCAAAAGAATAGCACCTTCACCTTTGCAAAGGACAAGTTCACCACAGTTGTTTCCCATGAAGGATGAAGAGCCCTAGAAAGTATTGTTGTTGTCAATGAAGAATCCTATTAGCATAATAAAGAAGCTTTTTAGCATAGTGAAGAAGACCAAGGAATGTTATGCCTTGTTGCCAAAGAAAAGAAATGAGAGCACAGATTTGGCAGTGCCCACAAAAGTGAGAAAATTGTCAAACGAATGCAAAGAAATAACAAGAGAGGATTTGTCAGATGGATTGTTGTTGAAGAGAAAAATATCACATCCAATACATTTGGTTCCAACTTCAAAGAACAATTATCCTGAACCAATTACACACAAAATTGAATCCAATGGAGAGCTTGGAATTAAATAAGTAGATTAGTGAGTTGTTACGAAAGTTGATTAGCGCAATGTTGTAAATCTCAGCAATATATCGAATTTATCGGATATATCACCGAGTTAAACCCCTGTCCGATATATCCAAGATATTCTGAGATATTTCGAGTTAAGCCCTTGTCTTGCAACATTTTCCAAGATATTCCTATATTTTCCGTCGATGTCACCGAGAAGTTACATTCCGGACCCTCGCCAATACTTCCCTCAAGATGAGATTTACAGCATTGGATTAGAGGGAGTATGAGTCAGTGCACATTCTAGCATTGATCAAATGGAAGAAGGATGGTTTGTGGAAATGTGTACAGACTCTAAAGTGATAATGAAAATCACAATCACATACAAATTCTCATTGTCCAGAACAATGTTTTAAAAACCGAAACCGGTACCGGAACCGGTCGAGGGTCCAACCGGAACCGGAACCGGAACCGGTAATAAACCGGTCAAACCGGTTTCAATGAACCGGTCTTTTAAAAAATACATAAAATATTTAAATTTTAACGAAAAAAATGTATTTTTAAGATTTTAAATCATGTTTCCAAAGCATTAGAGACAATTAGAGACAACATATCCAAAGTATGCTCATGAATATATCAAAACGACACCAAGTGCAATACATATCTAGAGATTGGAACGTAAATACATAATCAATGAGNAGTAACCTCAATGTAGTGGGCCTTGCCTCTGCCCATGCACTTGTGGGATGGATCCCAAGGCTCTTTGCATGTATAGCATAGTTGCTTTCTTCTTAGTTCCCTCCTTGTGTTCTCATCCATCCTACCTCTTCCCCTGTCAAACCTCCTTGGGTCTCTTCTTCCTTGATTCATGGGAGGTCTTTGGTCTCTTCCTTCGGTGTTTAGAGGTTGTCTAGGCATAAACTTAGATTTCACTACTGGGCCTAGATCTCTAGTCCTCATATAGCATCCTGCAAGTTGGTAGGCTTGAAAGCCTTAACCCAACCCTTTAAGGGTTCCATCAAACCCTCTATGAAAAGCATCATGAACCTTGATTGTGACACGTCCTGTACCATGACTGCTATCCTCTGAAACTCCTTAATATACACCTCAGGTGATCCTGTCTATCGGAGTTGGGTGAGTTCCTTGAAATGGAGTTCTGGATCCACCTGGTCAAACCTGTCAATGAGCCTCTGTGTAAACTCTGTGTAAGCCACTATCTGATTGTGGCCAAGTGTAGTTAACCCACGGTACCATCAGTTATGAGCTTTGCCCTCCAAGTACATGGTGGCAAACTTGATGGCATCCATCTCTTTCATGGGGTTAAGCTGCAGGTAAGTATCAAGCTTTTGCACCCAAGCCTGTGCAGTCATCTTGGCCGATCCATCAAAATAGGGGATTTCCATTTTCCCAGCCCTGCGCTCTAGCTCATAATTGTTCCTGTGGTACGACCTGGTTTTGCCTCTGAGTTTAAATCCACAATATTGATCCAATGTAATTTGCCTTAGGACTGGTACACTTAGTGAGTTATACTCCCTGACATACTGACCAAAATTGTCCTCAAATTCGTCTTGGTGGTTTGGCTGTGTTTGTTCATCCAAGAGTGAAGGTAGATAGGGCCTATGGGTGGTCCAGCTGTGTGTCTGTCCATGTTGTGCACCTCTTCCATGGCTCTGCCCCTCAGTCTGATAATATGGAACATGCTCCTGCTGATGTCTATTCCCTCCATGAGATCCACTAGCTTCTCTGTTGGCATAAGTTTCTGGACCCTTTCCTCCATGAGTCATCTGCATTAGAAGCCGTGATATCATCTCCTGGCTGTCACTTACCTTTCTCAAGGTCTCTGACATCTCGGCCTGTCCCCTACATGTTGCCTCCTGGTTTTCCTGCAGGTGATGTACAAGGCTGCTCTGTGACACCTAAATGGAGTGTTGTAACTCCCTAGCTCTCTTCATCAAGGAGATATTTTGCCACAGATCTCAGTTCCTACACGCCACACCCAACCTTGGAACGGCTATGATGATCACCTCATACTTTCATGATGACCCATTAGACCGGAGCAACAAGCAGAGGGATGACTCCCAAAGTACACTAGACAGTAGACTGGTGAGACCTCGTGTCTCTCCTCAGCCTCTCCCTTAGGGAGATAGATCATCATCATCGAGATTGATTCGGAAGTGTCGTACGACACATCAATCCACACATTCTCAGAGAGTTAGAGTGATTGGCTCCAGACAACCCCAAAGAAGGGCACATCTCGTATGTCAGTCCACCTCCTAGTTTCAGACGAGCTACCAAAGTTCTATTCAGAGTTTCTTTCTTTCGGCCTTAGATGCTAGGAGTATCCCCTGCTCTTACATCCCCCCCAAGATCATACAATCGGACCTCCCGATAGTCCCTAAGGACTCCGAGAGTGAGACAGTGCCCAGTTCGCCCCCATTGCCCTCGACTTTATATTTCTTTCTTTATGTTTTATGTTATTTTCGACATTTTCGACATTATCTAAGAGTTGCGATTTCACTCCCACATTGTGCTCATACTTGATGTAGCTCTTAGTTCCATTGACCTACTTTTGTGGTCATTTGTTGGACATTAATAAAATTATCTTATCTTATCTTATCTTATTCCCCCCTAGGTGATGTCTAGCAAATGTTACAATATTAAGTTATATCACCTAGGAAAATCCCACCAAGGCACTGCGCCACCTCCCCACATCAACGTCATATGAGAAGGGACATAAGAAAGTGCTAACCCCTTCCAATTATCAAATATTCCCCCATTACATATCCAAAGCATGAGGACCATGTAGAACACCCCCTCCTAGTGACAAACCAACATCATAACATCCACACACCTAGTCATGAAGAAGATAACCTATGTTACTGGATCTGTCAAGCCCAGGGGCTAGATCCGCGAATCCTCGGATTTGGATCCAGATTCGTCGGGATCCGCTCGTAAAAATGCCAAGGCGTTCACCAGGTTTTTGCTCAGTTGTTCGTTCCTCGAGAGCAGGAGAAAATCAATGCAGAGAAAAGGTTGTTTTCCCTGTTAAGGCTGGCCGGTTAGATCAAGACAAAATATACGTCGATCGTTTGCTTTATACATCAGTATGACATTTCTCGCCTTTTGTCCATTCTGATCGTATACAGATAGGCGACATTGAGGTGGCATCATTGTAGCACGTGTGTGGCTAGTTGATCATCCGAAATGACGGAATCGTGCATCAATTGATAGAAAAACGAAGTGATGAAGTTGGTTAGGTCCTCTTTGTGAGCAGGGAGAAACAAAGAGATCTCTTCTTCAGCAGGGGTGGGGCATAACCTCCTAAACACTGGTGGGTAGATGGGTTGGGTGCAAGGGACATAAAATCAAGGGCCGACGGTCAAGGCACTCAAGCTAAGCGATCGAGGCAGTGGGTGCAGCAATGTTTTAAAAACCGAAACCGGTACCGGAACCGGTCGAGGGTCCAACCGGAACCGGAACCGGAACCGGTAATAAACCGGTCAAACCGGTTTCAATGAACCGGTCTTTTAAAAAATACATAAAATATTTAAATTTTAACGAAAAAAATGTATTTTTAAGATTTTAAATCATGTTTCCAAAGCATTAGAGACAATTAGAGACAACATATCCAAAGTATGCTCATGAATATATCAAAACGACACCAAGTGCAATACATATCTAGAGATTGGAACGTAAATACATAATCAATGAG
>SNQJ01S0041613.1:74948-89186 GCA_010110895.2 Picea sitchensis | reverse complement strand
ATAAAAGAGAGTGCTCTCTCTTCATGAGAATTCAATTAGGAGAAATTAGAATTCAATCAGTTGTAAGTAGAGAATTAGAGTAGTCATTAGGATTCGAAAGAGAAAGGGATTCTTAGCTTTGATTCATGGTTTTGGTTTTCATGGTTTTATTATTTTGTTATGAAGATTAATTTGGTTATTGTAATAGAAGATTGCTTCATTGGCATGAGCTCACATATGTTGTTGTGTTATTTAACTCTTCACATGTTGTACTTTCTTTTTCTTCATGTAGTTCTCCATTTCTAGATTAATTCCTTCACGCAAATTCTCATTCCTAGATTAATTTAATTTACGCAACTAGATTAATTCAATTCCAAGTCATGTGTTAGATTAATGATTCTGTTTTAGTCGTGTGTTAGATTAATGATTCAATTTCAATTGTAGCTTAAACATTAGATTAGATTAGTCCCGCTTCAATATTTCATATACTTTGCATGTGCTTCATCAATTTACGAACCCCGGGTTGAAAAATTAGATAGTTGGGTAAATACTACAATGCAATTAATTCAACATTAGTTCGGCCCAATGTAACGACTGTTGTTCCTTTTGTTCTGATTGTTGTTCCTTTTGCAGGTCATGTTGTTCCTTTGAATAGAACAACTGTCGTTCTCTTTATGATTGTTGTTCCTTTATAGGTGTTTCATCTCTGGAGGTTGGGTATTGAAAACGGAAGGTAAGAACCTACGTAGGCAACAAGTAAAACGCTTGTGCCAACGCCTACCTTTGGTTGATGCATAGAGGTTGTTTTTAGGACATCTTTAGAGCCCAAAAAAGACCAAGGATAGGGTATGCAAGGTGATAGTGGACAGTGGAAGCACAAATAATCTAGTATCCACATAGATGGTGGAGAAGCTAGAATTGGAGACAGTTGCACATCAGAGTCCATATAAAGTCTTGTGGCTACAAAAAGGACATCAGGTAACAATCACCAAATAATGTTTAGTTGAATTTAAGATAGGGGGTTATAGAGATGAGATCTTATGTGATGTAATTCCCATGGATGTCTCTCACATTTTGTTGGGAAGGCCATGGCAATATGACATAAATGTTATTCATGATGGAAGAAAGAACACTTATACCTTGGAGAAGAATGGTAGGACACATATGTTGCTGCCAATTGAAGACAAGAAGGCAAAAGAAGAAACAAACAATACTATACTTCTCATGAGTGGGAAGGAAATTCTGGATGAAGTCAATAAATATCAAGAAATGCAGTTTGTTGTGGTTAGAAAACCTAGATTCATCTTGAATAGTACCTCAATAGATGATCTACCTGAGGAAATTCATGAATTGCTAGAGAATTTCACTGATATAGTGGTGGACAATTTACCTTGTTCATTGCCTCCCATCAAAAGTATAAGCCATCACGTTGACCTTATACTAGGAGCAATTTTACCAAACAAAGCCTCGTACAGATTGGCGCCACAGGAGAATGAAGAAGTCAAGAAGCAAATCCATGATATGATGGACAAAGGGTTGATTATAGAAATCTTGAGTCCATGTGTTGTACCAAAAGTGTTAAGTCTGAAGAAGGATGGTGGATGGAGAATGTGTACAGACTCAAGGGATATAAACAAAATCACCATCAGGTATAGATTTCCTTTACCCAAGATGGATGACTTGATGGATTTCTTGAGTGAGGCAACGTTTTTTTCAAAAATTGATTTGAAAAGAGGATATCATCAGATTAGAATGAGGGAAGGTGATAAATGGAAGACAACATTCAAGACAAATGAAGGGTTGTATGATTGGCTTGTCATGTTGTTTGGTTTGACGAATGCAACAAGTACTTTCATGATATTAATGAACGAAAGATTGAAAGATTTCATTGGAAAATTTGTAATTGTGTATCTTGATGATATGTTGATCTTCAGTAAGATTGAAGAAGAACATTTGAGACATTTAACTTCAGTGATGAGGAGATTGCAATAAGAAAAGTTGTTGATAAATCTGAAGAAGTTGTCTTTCATGAATACATAGCTTATTTATTTGGGTTTTGTGATCTCTTCAAATGAGTTGAATATGGATCCGTAAATGGTAAAAGAAATCAAAGAATGGCCATAACTAAGAAATATCTTTGAAGTCATAAGCTTCCATGGACTAGCCAGTTTTTTTAGGAAGTTCATCAGAAATTTTAGTGGAATTTGTGCGTCAATGATGGACACAGTCAAGAAAAGACATAAATATTTTCATTGGATAGAGGAAGCGGAGAAAAATTTCAAGTTGTTGAAAGAAAAGATAATTGAACAGCCAGTTCTGGTTCTGCTAGATTTCAGTAAAACATTTCAAGTGAGATGTGACGCAAGTGGATTTGCGAATGGAGCAGTCTTAAGTCAAGATAATAGAACAGTTGCATACTTCAGTGAGAAGTTAACTGATGCGAAAAGGAATTATTCCACGTATGATAAAGAGTATTAATTAGTCATACAAGTGTTGAAGAAATGGAGGCACTACCTTGTTCCAAAAGAGTTTGTTTTGTGTAGCGACAACCAGGCCTTACAGTTTATAAACAGACAGGAAAAACTGAACCAGAAACATGCAAAATGGGTTGAGTTCATGCAAAACTTTACTTTTTTTACAAAGCACATTTTTGGAAATGCTAACAAGGTCGTTGATGCATTGAGCAGGAAATGTTTGATTCTGTAGGAGTTTCGTGCGAAAACCTTAGGTTTTGATAGCCTTAAGGAAATGTACAGAGATGATTCAGATTTCAAGGATGCTTATGAATCATGTGAAAATCATGTTCTAAGGGACAAAATCCAATGGATTGAATACTTGATTCAGGACAGACTATTGTTTAAAGGAAATCAATTATGTATCCCAAAGAGTTCTATGAGAGAAAACCTTTTGAAGGAAAAATATAGTGGGGGATTGGCTGGACATTTCAGCCATGACAAAACATTTGTGAAACTGAACATTCTATATTATTGGCCAGGAATGAGGACAGATGTGCATAATTTTTTCAACAGATGTAGAATCTGCCAACATGCAAAGGGGAAAAGATAGAATACTGGGTTGTATCAACCATTGCCAATACCAGAGAGGTCGTTGGACGCAGTAAGCATGGATTTTTTGTTAGGACTGACAAGGAAACATAAGGGTTGTGATTCCATATTTGTGGTAGTTGATAGATTTTCCAAAATGGCACATTTCATTCCATGTCAAAAAACTAGTGGTGCAACACACATTGCAAATCTGTTTTCCAAAGAAGTTGTTTGACTTCATGGTTTACCCAAGATTATTGTTTCAGACAGAGATACCAAATTTGTTGGTCATTTCTAGAGTACACTATGGAAGAAGCTGGGGATGAATCTATATTTTAGCTCAGCATATCACCCTTAGACGGATGGGCAGACTGAGGTAGTAAATCGAAGTTTGGGGGACTTATTGAGGAGTTTAGTAGCTGAACATCACAGTCAGTGGGATCAGATTCTACCACAAGTGAAATTTTCATATAATGAGTCACCTAATAGGATCATAGGACACAACCCATTCCAGATAATGTATGGAATGCAGCCGAGAGGAGTATTTGAGTTGAGAGACTTAGAGAAGAATGAGTTCAGAAGTGTTGGAGTGGAATATTTTGCAGCATAAATGTAGGAGCTCCACAGTAAGATTAAAGAGCGATTGCATAATTCCAACCAGGAATACAAGCGCAGAGCAGATCAACACATAAGAGAGCTTCAATTTGAAGTGGGAGATTTAGTCTTAGCACATCTCAGAAAAGAAAGGTTCCCAAGGGGAACATATAATAAGATGAAGATGAAAAATATAGGGCCGTGTAAGATTTTTAGAAAATTTGAGGCAAATGCTTATGAAATAGAATTTCCAGATGAAGAGGGAATATCACCCATATTCAATGTAGCAGATTTGTATCCTTACAGAGAAGAAGAAAAAAAGGGGGTATAGAATCAGAAGAATATTTAGTGGGTCAAACAGATGCCTGTAGATGAAAAGTCACAGATGGAAAAGATCATTGATCAGAGAGTTGGCAAGAAGACCCGGAGGAAGACATATTTTGAGTATTTGGTAAAATGGAAAGGACACTCGATTGAGGATGCTAGTTGGGAAAGTGAAGCAGATATCCAGAAACATGGATAGATGGTGTAGGAGCTCATGGACAGGAGTCCATGAATTTTTCATCCAGAGGAGTACGATGCAGGACCATCGCCAGCAAAGCAAGTGCTAGTGGACAACAACTGGATATACATAAACATGCATTTTGAATACATATTGAATTTCAAAGGATGGCACATTCATGTAATATCTGAAAAGATATATTTTATTTTAATGTTTTTGGGATTGTAATATAGATCTTGAGTGTTTCTCTCATCTGTCAGTTGTAGACATTTATTGTAATAAATGTAATGTAGGTAGTAATCTTTAATTTGATAAGATAGCTTAGAGTTGTAGGGGGGGAACTCAAGAAGACTCCCTCATATGTATTGTATGATCATTCTCATTGTATGAGTAGAATATGTAGAGCAAGAGAGCATAGGAGAGAAAAGAAGAATAGTGATTGTAGAGTTGTATGAGAAGATAGTTGTTTCTATAGAAACTATGTATAGAAGAAATTGGAGTAATATAAGAATTCTTTGATCTAATTTCATGGTGTTTTATGGTTTCTGTATGCATCTATTGAATGGTATGTTTACAGTCTATTTTCAGTCTCTTTTATGCATTCGTTTCAATTCCATGTATATGTGATTTCATGTTGAATGTATGAATTCTGTGAGAGGGAGAGTATAAGTTTCAATTGTGTCTCTTCCTAAGAATTCCTACGAGGAGTGCAGTGAAGGTCCATAAGGAGTGTGTCGACAAGTTTCTGAATTTTACCTCAGACAAGCTCATAAGAGGTAGAGTTAGCTTATATAAGTAGGAATGCAAGTATAGCACAGAGTTGTGCAAGGTGTGCACAGGCCAAGTCGAAGTCTTAGAATTTTCCAATCCAAGTGAGCGGTTGAAGAACTTTTGTTGCAAGGAGTGCACATATTTGGAGTTGTTGAATAAATAGAGGTTATTGTGAAGCCACAAGGAGCATGTGCAGGATGCCTTAGAATCCTTAAGTTTGCAGCAAGGACCAAGCTTAGGAAGGATAGAGATTTGGAGAGTTTAAAGGAAAGTCAAGGGTTGAAGTCCAGTGCATGCAAGCATGGGCGAAGCATAGAAAAGGACATGTGGATTTGTTTTCGTGAAGGTTCCAGTGTGAACCAAGGAGCCATTTTTGACTCAGAGGATTTGAATATCCATAGACCGGGAGGTCAGCAAACTGTGTTGAGGTAGGGGCTCTACATCAGGCTCTTTCAAAATGTCCCTGTTGAACTCGGGGGAAAAACCATCCTTATCGAAATTGAGGTTATCGATAGCCTTCTTGATTACAACATCTTGTTTGGATGTAGCTACATGTACGCTATGAAGGTTGTGGCCTCTTCTGTGTTTCAAACAATAAGTTCCCCCACAATGGGAAGATCATAACCATCGACCAAGTTTCACATTACGAGCCTAACCACTCCTCCAACATCGATAACATCTTACCTCTTGTCCGCACTGGGTCCAACGCATATCCACTCATGCATACGGCCCCCAGAATTTTCAAGGACCCATCTTTGTTGGGGGCATACCATGGACCACCACCACTCATACATCCCTCAACACAAGTGTGTGTCATATCTTCCAATGGAACTAAAACTAGAGATACCATTCATCCTACAGAGGCTTCTTCACTCGTTGATGTCCCACTAATGGAAGAAATCCTACCTCAGAAATCCCATGAGAACCCTACGACACCACTTATCCTTGATTTCACCCTCCCCCAAGGTCAAATCCTGGTTTGGGAGACAATCCCCCAAGCCATTACTCAAATTCCCTTCTTCTACCCCCCACCGGGTATATAAGATTTTCAGGTAGTTGCAACGCTTACCCTTCCCAACATGGTGCTCACCATTCTGGTATGGTATCTACACCCACTCGCGATGGTCCCTCAACTATCCCTCCCTCCCCAAACAGAGGGAATCTCAATGCAGATTCCAGTACTAAATTCGACCACACCTCCCTCACCTCCACTTTCCAGCACCACCGCGACAGTTGGGGGAAGACGAAAGAAGAAATAACCCACCACTCCACTTCCTCCCCGAGTTCAACCTCTTTGCACACTTTGCGAGAGAGCGGGACACCCCACCAATAGTTGTCCCTCTCTCCCTGAGTTATGCAACTTGATCCAACTCCCTCGAGAAACCACATCGCTCGTCACTTCACCAAGAACACCTAGTACTACCACCACGTCCCCTACTATAGGCAGTAAAGGGTTGTGAACCAAATTCGCATGTTCATCTATTCAGAGTATGGCCGCTACACTCATCATTTCCATGCATTACCTCAGTTTCGGCAAACACTAACGACGGTATGCCAAATATTTCAGCAAGACCCCTCTCCACCCACATCATCAAAAACCCACGTCACTGACATCCATTATGTCATGACCGCAGTCAAAAAATGGTTGAGATTCCCCTGCTCTCTTTGTGACTCACTTGATCATTTCACACACCAGTGTCCTTCAATCATTGAATACATGCATCGTCAAATGGCCCTTATTCAAAATCCTCCAACCACCCCACTTCCTGTGATGCAAGTGATTCCCCCTATTCCTTCTCTATATACCGTTCACATCACCTCTCTTGAACCTGATTCACTTCCCATCCCTCCACGGTTTATGGATAGACTGTCTGAGGATTTTCCCCTAAATCCGCCCAATTCTTCGGTTCATTTCCCTCAGGAAATATTACACCCGACCACAGTTTACAACCCATAGTATCTAGACATTTGGTTTATGACAAGTACACCATATCACCATAGTTACGATACCCCCTCTACGTATTCACCACCTGAAGACAATCACACAGTGACAGTCACCAATGTTACTTCCCGGGATCCCCTATATTCTTGCATTTTTCACTGTGAAGAAGATATCCTAGAGGAAGTAACTACCCCTAATTTCCCATGGAATGCACTCCATCATAGAACGCTCTTTCTCTCACAGGAAACCTTTGACCCTCCTAGCCAAGCCTCCATATGAGCAATCGAAACCAAGGATTTTATCCCATTAGGGAACATAGATTGGTTCAATAACCCTATCCCTGCTCCTGATTCTTTTGAAGAAGGAAACATGGCCAATATTTCCCCTAATATCAAAATTGATATTTCCCTCAAACCAGGAATCATCGAAGAAATCACCATTGGCACTGCATTCTCCCCTGAGGAACTCACTGCTTACAAAGAACTCTTTCAGGAATACCGAGATATTTTTTCTTGGTCATATATAGAGATGATCGACCTCGATCCTTCTAGTGTCGAACATCGCATCGACACTTGGCCTGATGTCGCCCCAGTACATCAAAAGAAATGATCACTGCACCCATCCAAATCCGCTACTATCAAAGCCGAAATTGACAAACTACGCGTTGCAGGCTTCATATACCCCATCGCATACACGTTGTTGGGAATCATAAATGTCGTTTTTTCATCCACCTTTCCCTTCATCATTCTTCACATTTAATCACCCCATTAACCTTTCATGATACCAATTTCATAATTAAATATGGGTTAAACCTTATTATTTTCCAAATCATTTATTTTAGTATTAAAAGGTAATTTGTGATTAAATATTAGAAAATTGACATGTTTTCATATATATCTCAAAAATGTGTGATCTTTATCATGTGTAGGAATATGTGAAGGATTAATTCAAAAAGAATTCTCGAATAATTCCTCCACCATTTCAAGACTTGAGGAGATAATTCAAGCCTATTCCAAGGAGAAGATCATGGAGATTTGGTTGTCATATCTTATCCAATATATATGAGAGATATGTGTGAGGATTTGAAGGGATTATATTTTGTAATAATGGGAAATGAGTTGAGATAAAAGTGGATCTGTAATTATGATATACTTATCTTCTTTCCAAATCTCTCATGTATAAAAGAGAGTGCCCTCTCTTCATGAGAGGGGGAAGAATTGTTATGATGTAGATTAGATTCATGAAAAGACTCTTTTTGTAAACCTACTTGTTGAAGATTAATGCAAGTTTGAATTTAGTGATCTTGTGTCTCTTAGAAGTTATCATCTCTTGATCTAAAAGCTTCCATGTTGGCATCGGCAAGGGCCACCGATCCATCTTGGTAAGCTCATTGTAAATTGTAAGTGTAGATTTTCATTTCATTTACCTGTTATTTTGATTTCATGTTATTTCGTTTTGATTTCACTATTGGAATTTGTTGCAAAGTGTGGAATGCAGGGATAGTTTGATCCCCATATTTCACCATACATGAGATTTAATGGAGAATCTCGTTACACTTAGCTTTCTTTTCAAGAATTGATTAGGTTACACCTTGCTAACACATGCACAATCAAGACCTCCATCTCTCACCCTACATGCACGTATAATGGAATGTTGCAAATGCACAAAGTGTTAATTATTGTTAGTTTAGTTGCTCCAGGGGATAGAATCAAAGTTCATATTTTCCTTTCATGAGCCATTAATGAACAGGTCCATCACCTGAGTAAGAGTTTGAATCATTTTTATTTTATGAGTTTTTCCTTCCAGCTTTCAAATTCTATGAAGATTGTCATTTTTAAAAGTGTGTTGGTTTCTAAATGGTTTTCTTATCTAAGATATACTAAAAAGACATAGGAACCTATCTGTTATTGGCACATATAGTGCATCAAATCTATTGATTACAAATCCCGGTTGATAATTTATGTTTGGTAATATATTATGCATATAATTGCACCAACATTTTGGCGTCGTTGCTGGGGGGTTGTAAACGGTAATAGGTAGCATTTGAATTAAATTGCTTTAATGATTTTGGATTGGTTTTATGGACGACCTAAGGGCAGAGAGAAGATGGTAAGATGAGAGGTAATATCCTACGCATCCACTTTAGTGGGGTTGCTCCAAAGTTAGGTTGTCCTCCTCCTTTTATGCAGAAGTGTGTTTCTCCCTATTTTATGCAAAAGTGTGTTTTTATTTATGCAAATTTAGTTTTTATTTATGATGAGATAACTTTTGTGAACCGATAACTTGGTGACAGTAGGGTCCCAATAACGCAAGGAGTTCAAGTTTGGTGTGTTTTATTTTTACAAATAGTTTTAATTTCTTAGTTTTAAAATTCAAATCTTTGATGATAAATCATTCTCCTTTTTCAATATGATTTAACTATGAGTATAAGCTTGGAACAACTCACTCAGATCCTAGAAAAAGTCAGGATCTCCTCTTCTCTAGAAGAGGAGATCTTGACAACAGATGAAAGATTAATTACTCCTCCAGAGGAAAACAAAGAAACAACATATAAGGAACCCTGCACATTTGATGACGAACAATTATGCGAGCAGGAGATTGAGGGGGATAACGAGGAGTTGCGACACGATCTGAGGAGTGAAAAGTATACCTACGAAAGAATTATCGAACGATGGTTTCAAGCAGGTACTAGGTTACATCCATTCAGTTTTTCTTTTTATTTTGTTAAATTACAGTTTCAACAGTTAATTTCGCACGATCATATATATTTTCGATTGTCATTTGTGAAATTCACAATGAACAAATTTTTTATTACTATTGCGCTCATGGTTACATTGGCTATTTGATTACACATAACAAATATCTAATGTTTAAATTAGAATAGTGTAGGTAGGACTTTATTTTCAAGTTTTTAGAATAAGTATGCTCTCCTCCACGCTTCGTGCGATTGCGAGGATCATAAAGTAGAATGACTATGAAGTTTCAGGAATGATAAATTGTTGACAATGAAAAAAATTCTCAATCCAATTGCTCGGCTTCAATTTCAAAGCATATATCTCCATTTGCTAAACAAACAAATCTCTTTAATGGTTTTAATTTCTCTTTTAAATCTAGAAAGAATACAAAATTAAATCAAAAACTAAAAAAAACTTGTTTCTTTGTATTAAACTAGTCTTCTAATTTTATTTTTATGCAAATAAAACAAAATCTTTACAAAAATAAAAATAATAAAGATATTTTCGACAAAGCCCGATAGTCAGCACCATGTGTCTTGTTCTTTGACAAGCTTGATTCTATAGCTACACAGCCAGGGAGTAGTGTCGACGATGCAGGTGGTGCGGCCAACAAAGTTCTCAATCAGTTGTTAACAGAGATGGATGGGATGACAGCCAAGAAAACTGTTTTCATCATTGGGACTAAAAATAGTCCATATATCATTGATCCTACATTTCTAAGGCCTGTTTGGCTTGCAAATATGCCATTCAAGAAAACATCGAGAAGGATATTGAACGTGAAAGGAAGAGAAAAGATAATCCTGAAGCAATGGACGACGATGATAGTGAGGAGGTATCTGAAATAAAAGTTACTTCTCACTTTGAGGAGTCCATAAAATATGCCCGAAGGAGTGTCAGTGATGCTGATATCCGAAAATATCAAGCATTTGCAAAGACGCTACAACAGTCTCGAGGTTTTGGTTTTGAATTCCGATTTGCAGACAAGCTAGCTACTACAGCGGGGGCTGGGGATTCATATATGTTTACTTCAGAAGACACTTATAAATCTTTTGATCATATCTGCCATGTTCGTTGTGTCCTCTGCGACAGAGGAGGTGTTTTCTCCTTCCCTTGGAATGGAGGCCGGGGGAGCTTCCCCTTCCTTCGTTCCTGCAATGGCTACATCACTCTCTTCCTGTATCGTTGTGTATACTGTTTGCCTTCTTGCTTATGTTTTCTTATGAAGGCGCACGAGATGAGAGCACATGATTCAAAGGATGAAGGAAGATCTGGAATGACTGACGAGATATAGGTGCACGATTCAAAGGTGCACAATTCAACGACCTTGTTGGAATGAATGCGTAGGTAAGTGCATGTCAAGAGCGATCGATGAGGTAAGCAGATCCCAGCATACCCCTTGAAATCCAGTTTTTGATTCATGATTATCTGCTCGCATCCGTTTATATCCAACCCAATACAAAGATTTTCTTCTGCGGAGGTTGAAAATTTCGTTTATATCGAATCATCCCGCGTTTATAGTTCCAAGCCAACATATTTAGATGGGATAATTATAATGGTCGATGTTTTCATTTATCTGGCAATTTTTGGAAATCAATGAAGATTTGTTTTGGCGGTATTATCTCAGCCCTCATGCCTTATATCTAAAATTAGTGTTACAGGTTTTCCAGCCCTCGTGTTATCAATGCCTGGTTGATTGGGATAATTTTTTTGTGGATCTGGTATATTGATGTGGATTGGAACACTATACATTCTACTTTATTTAACCCTTGAACAGATCCAGAACACCATTTATGATATTATTGTGTAAAGACTGACAGATCCAATTATGCTAGTGAGCTTCAGAGTGTGTTTCACCTTCTCTGTTAACGCTACAAGTCCATACCCCTTATGTTATTTTCCTTATTCGTCAAGAATTATAATGTTCTGGGTGTGATTTGTGTCTTCATGAGAGTGCAATAGGCCATATACAATTCCTGGATGCGATTGTTTTTCTCCTTACGAATGCTACAGGTAGAATGCGACCTGTCAAACTTCCTTTCTGAGGATGCTTCAATTAGAACAAGATCTATCTCGTTCCATTCCAGGTATGAGGAAAGAACAAATTCTATTCTGGTGAGAGGAATTCTCTGCTTGGTATGGATTCAACTCAACATACGCCTTCATTTTTTTGCGTACCCTCAACACATATGAACACCACTCTCTGCAAATTGAACCTGATTTTCTTACACGCAGTGGTTACCACTGGATGTTGATACAGTAATAGTTATAGATGCTTCATGTTACAGGAACCTCCACCAGGCGGCACCGATTGAATAGGCATCCCACTCAAAACAAAATTCTTGCAAACCCTCTCCATGTTGTCCATGTATGTGACTACGTAAATGAAGGAGACATATTTACTAAAATGCTTGGCCTATGCATGAAAGATTGATCATTGCAGGTGAAGAAGAGTGACCAAGCCTATAAAACTTGCACTAGGGTTTTTGGTTGAGTAATATGGGATATTTATTTTTTAACACATACCCAAATGAGAAAAAAGGACCCCGAGCTCCAGTAACATAATTTTTCCAAGTTGGCTTACCAAACCAAATTTTCTTTATTTAATTAAGGCCGGAATAAATTTGGGATATGGAGTGCAGAATGTAGAATGCAGACTCTTTGAAAGTGTTGGTCTGGATTTGATGAATTTTGCATTGTGGGTGTGTGCTATAAAATAAACCAAAAACAATAAGCAACAAACAAAAAGAAAAACAATAAATTTTTGACAATAAAACTTTTCCAAAATACATAAAAAGCATAAAAATAAGAAAACTTGTATCAAACATTGCAAATAGACATTTATCTAATTCCCGACAACAATATTAAAACATGTTTTTATGATTAGCGTTTTTTTTCTTTTTCTTAAAGTCACTTCTTGCATCAATCAACGATGAAATAAGCGCGCAACAACAACAGGTACAAAAACACATTTTATTTCTTTAATTTTTCGCATTCATACTTGATCTCGCATTTTATGTTTTAAGATGATATCACAAGTTTGGTTGCAGGATTAGTACTAAGTTTGATTGCAGGAATGAAGACGATCACATCTCATTCCGCAGTGATTTTTGAGAAGCGCAAAACTTTTTTATTAAAAACTTGAAGTAGCTAGATTTTTCATGTCACACATGTCATGACATTTTTCTGCTACACATCCATCTCTCAGGAAATGAATTATACCATGACATGATCACTTACCATTCTCCTTTCCATTCTTTTTCCACCCATGTACTGGAGTCCACTATTTCATTGCCTTATCCGTCATGACTCCACACACGCCTATCTTTTTGAGTCGCATACATCCCTTTATCCTTTTTCAGTTTATTTTTCCTTGTCAATAAAATTATCCAACTCCATTTCCATGACTACATTGCCTTTCCATAAACACTATTGCTACTGAGATATTTCCTATAGTCCTACCAAATCTTTTTGTAAAAACTCACGTTGACTAATGTGGGATTCCTTAAGGCCCACCCTTCAACACGTCTTTCCCCATCGACCTTAGCACCTTATCTGGGATATAGACTAGAGTTCCTTTGGAGTACCTGGAGGCTTGCATGCCTTAATGTTAATTTCTCTCTGACAATCATGGGAATACATCACTGTCCCTTGATCGTCAGATCTTGCAAGTGGCTCGACATCAGCTCATTCATTCACACTTCGAAAGATGTACTTGGGTACCTTGGCACTCATTGACATCAATGGTGAGTTTGCCTCGCATTGGTTAACGACATTCATCAATGGCCGGTAATCCAATGACTTCTCTTCACACTCGAGATCGACACATTCATTCGCATGACTAGAATTGTACCATCAGGTTTAGGAGAGGGTGAAGACTATACACTTTTCCATGACTCCATCAGCAGTTGCAACAGTATTTTTCCAGCCATATGAGAGTACCACAGTTCCACTTTTCCTCTTTTCCATGATTCATCAACAACAGTTCAAATTCCTCCACTTCACATTTTCTGATCTAGCAGTTACAGCAGTCTTAGCTACATCAACAGTCACCTTTCACATGATCCTGTAGCAGTGACATCTTCCATGCTCCAGCAGCCACATCAGCCATATTCCTATTGCATAGTTCATCAACATTTTGGGTAAGTGGAGGTATGTTGTTTTCTACTCTTTAATCATGCAATTCCTTACATGCTAGAGTGAATGAATTTGGAAAAATCCCTCACCATGCTCCCTTTCCTTTTCACTTCTATGACTCATGCCACGTTGCATGAGGACATGAAACCAATTCAGTTGGGTGGGGGGGGGACTATATTCGCTATCATCACTCCATTTTTTTCACTACCATTATTCCATTTTTCCTCTCATTTACCATCTACCAATTGTTTTTTCTTCCAACGATACTCTGTTGCACTTTGCTTCATAAGCATTGATATACATATTGGCATGCTTCACAAATATGCAAAAGGGCTTTCTTATACTCGGTGATGTTTCCTTATGCACATTGATAGCTTATTTTTTCCAACAAGTAAATGGGTAAATTATTATCATAACAACAAGAGAAAAAATAACGAAATGAATGTTGTTTACACAAGAACCAACATTTTATTATCATAACAACAAGAGAAAAAATAACGAAATGAATGTTGTTTACACAAGAACCAACATTCTCTA
>SNQJ01S0041613.1:51082-74938 GCA_010110895.2 Picea sitchensis | reverse complement strand
AATGGGTAAATTATTATCATAACAACAAGAGAAAAAATAACGAAATGAATGTTGTTTACACAAGAACCAACATTTTATTATCATAACAACAAGAGAAAAAATAACGAAATGAATGTTGTTTACACAAGAACCAACATTCTCTATATTCACGGTTGTCACACAAGAACCAACCATAAGAAAATGTCAGTTGTTACTCATGTAAATCCCATCCTGGAAATATTCATTATCATCACTCAAAGCCAAAATTTAGATGCCAAAATTTCTTGAGAAGATCCATGCACAGTTGCATGTAGACATGCAACAAGTTCAGTTGGGGGGTATGTTGGGACCGAGAAATGTCATATTTTCATCCACCTTTCCCTTCATCATTCTTCACATTTCATCGCCCCATTAACCTTTCATGATACAATTTTCATAATTAAATATGGGTTAAACCTTATTATTTTCCAAATCATTTATTTTAGTATTAAAAGGGAATTTGTGATTAAATATTAGAAAATTGACATGTTTTCATATACATCTCAAAAATGTGTGAGCTTTATCATGTGTAGGAATATGTGAAGGATTAATTCAAAAAGACTTCTCGAATACTTCCTCCACCATTTCAAGATTTGAGGAGATAATTCAAGCCTATTCCAAGGAGAAGATCATGGAGATTTGGTTGTCATATCTTATCCAATATATATGAGAGATATGTGTGAGGATTTGAAGGGATTATATTTTGTAATAATGGGAAATGAGTTGAGAGAAAATTGGATCTATAATTATGAGATGATTATCTTCTTTTCAAAGCTCTCATGTATAAAAGAGAGTGTCCTCTCTTCATGAGAGGGGGAAGAATTGTTATGATGTAGATTAGATTCATAAAAAGACTCTTTTTGTAAACCTACTTGTTGAAGATTAATGCAAGTTTGAATTCAGTGATCTTGTGTCTCTTAGAAGTTAGCATCTATTGATATAAAAGATTCCATGTTGGCATCGGCAAGGGCCACCGATCCATCTTGGTAAGCTCATTGTAAATTGTAAGTGTAGATTTTCATTTCATTTACCTGCTATTTTGATTTCATGTTATTTTGTTTTGATTTCACTATTGGAATTTGTTGCAAAGTGTGGAATGCAGGGATTGTTTGATCTCCATCTTTCACCATACATGAGCTTTAATGGAGAATCTCGTTACACTTAGCTTTGTTTTCCAGAATTGATTAGGTTACACCTTGCTAACACATGCACAATCAAGACCTCCATCTCTCACCCTACATGCACGTATAATGGAATGTTGTGAATGTGCAAAGTGTTAATTATTGTTAGTTTAGTTTCTCTAGGGGATAGAATCAATGTTCATCTTTTCCTTTCATGAGCCATTAATGAACAGGTCCATCACCTGAGTAAGAGTTTGAATCATATTTATTTTATGAGTTTTTCCTTCCAACTTTCTAATTGTGTGAAGATTGTCATTTTTAAAAGTGTGTTGGTTTCTAAATGGTTTTCTTATCTAAGCTATACTAAACAAACATAGGAACCTATCTATTATCGACACATATAGTGCATCAACTCTATTGATTACGAATCCTGGTTGATAATTTATGTTTGGTAATATATTATGCATATAATTGCACCAACACACATCATGGGTCTCCAACCCCGTCCCCGTTAACAAAAAATAGGGCATTATTCACGTCTACACCGAATTTTGCGATCTCAATCATGCTTGTCCCAAAGACAACTTACCTACTCCTTTCATCGACCAAATTATCGATGACTGTGCCGGACACGAGGCCCTGTCCTTCATGGATGGTTTCTTTGGATACAATCAAATCCAAATTCATCCAGCAAATCAATATAAAACTACATTTACCACCCCATGGGGTACTTTTCCTTATCGTGTTATGCCTTTTGGACTCAAGAACGCAGGTGCTACATTCCAATGGGACATGACTTATGTTTTCCATGATCTCTCTCACATCATCCTCGTTTACTTAGACGACCTCACTACTCGATCCAAGAAACGAACTCAACATCTTGATGACTTATGAGTTGTCTTTCAACGATGTCGCCAATACAATATCTGCTTGAACCCCCTCAAATGTGTATTTTGCATCACCGTCAGATGCCTCCTTGGGTTCATTATCTCCCAACACAACATCACAGTAGACCCCCTCAAGGTTTAAGCTATCACAAAAATTCCACCAACTAAGAATTTGTGCCAACTGTAGAGCCTACAAGGAAATGCCAACTTTTTACGACGATTTGTCCTAGATTACACCACTCGCACGCATGGTTTGCTTCGCTTACTACGTCATGATATCCCCTTTCGATGGGATGAACATGACCAAACCAGTTTTGATGATTTAAAGGTAGCTCTATCCAATGCCCCTTTGATTAGTCCTCCCGACTATGATCATGACTACATCCTCTACTTGTCGACCTCAGCCATCTCAGTAGCAGGAGTTTTCATTCAACTAGGGGATGATGGCCATGAGCATGTCCTTTACTACATTAGTAAAAATATTTTAGGACCATCCTTGAAGTATAATCATGAGGAGAAACTCGCCCTCACATTTGTCCTTGCAGTCCAGAAACTGTGTCATTATATCTTGCTTCACACCACCAAAGTCGTGGTAGATTCTAATCCCATGCAGTACTTGCTTAGTCGACGACAAATTAATGGTAAATTTTCCAAGTGGATTGTCATCCTTCAGGAATACAATTTAGAGTTTTCAACTCCCAAAATAAAGAAATCACTTTTTCTCGTCGAACGCATCACGATGTTTCCCTCAGACACTACAAGTTCACCCGTCAATACAGATTTTCCCGATGAAGACCTCTTCTACATCCTCTCGGATGACCCCTGTTATGGCGACCTCCTCATGTACCTTTGGACACAGAAGTTTGGGTCTCATATCTCTCGAGACGATCGTCATCACATTCGTCCCTTGATACCTCCTCATCGGTGACATATTGTATTGACATGTGGTCGACAACATACTCCATCGATGTTTGACCATCGACGAAGAAGACATAGTATTGAACGATTGCCACAATGGTGCTTGCGGTGGCCACCTATCATGGATTTCCACCGCCCAAAAAATCATTCGAGCCAGATACTTCTGGCCCACATTGTTTCATGATTGCATCCACGTTGTCAAGCGATGTCACAAATGCCATATTTATGCAAACAAAGAACGAGCGTCACCTACTCTTCTACATCCATTCATCACTGTCGACCCCTTCTGCAAATTGGGAATTGACTTCATCACTTGCAGTCCTCCATATAGAAATGGACACAAGTACATCATCATGGTAGTAGATTACTTCACCAAATGGGTCGAAGCCATGCCTACCTTCAATAACACCGGTGACACAACAACACATTTTTTCTTCAATCACGTCATTACCCGCTTCAGAGTTCCACTACAGTTAGTCTCTGATAACGGTAAACACTTTGAGAATGAGATCTTCATCGAACTCTCCTCAAGGTTAGGCTTCTCCCATGAGTTTGCCTCCCCATACTACCCTCAATCCAACGGACAGGTCAAGGATGTCAACAAAGTCCTCAAAACCATGTTGCAACGTACTATCAACAAACATAAGACCAATTGGCATCATATGTTGTTTTCAACGTTATGGGATTATCGCACGGCAGTCAAAACTATCACCAATTTTAGATTGTTTCATCTCATCCACATGATTGAATCCACCCTCCCCATCGAGTGAAAAATTCCCACGTTGCACACCTCCATCGAGCTATTACCTGACACTGCTCCAATAGAGCAGTGCTTGCTGAACTTAGAGTCACTGAATGAAGATCGTCGGTCTTCCTTAAAGAACAATGAGGCAGCTACGAAACAGTCGAAGGCCACCTTTGGCCGCCATGTAAACCTTCTCTCATTTAATGAAGGAGATATCGTCCTAGCCTATGATATCGCTCACGATACTCTCAGTCATGGGAAATTCGAGTCATTATGGCATGGAACCTACATCGTCCAACACTACATCAATAAAGGTGCATATGTCTTGGCCTCTCCAAAAGGATACCCTCTCAAAGAACTGGTCAATGGGTTGTACTTAAAGAAGTTTTACGCCTAAGCATAGTCATTCTACCCTAGGATTTTTATTTGTACACATTTGTAAAGTTTTTTAGTCTTCGTTTTTCACCTCCACTCCTCATGCCTGATCTACCATTCGTGTTATTGATAGATGAATCCTCCATCGACCTACCACATTAGTTACGCTAACGGAGCTAGCGTTAGACAAAGAATCTTTCTTCGGTCGCTTGGGCCCTCTACACCCCCTCACATGAACTGCTCCACTCCAATGGCATCTGTTTGGGCTCAACAATCAACAACCAAGCTGAATATGTAGTCGTCATTGGCCTCCTCACCAAGGCTAGTCACCGCCACATTCGTCACCTTAGCATCTTATTAGATTCCAAGCTCATCGTCCTGCAGCTCAACAATGTGTATTGTGTCTGCGATCCTTGCCTCTTTCACAAATACCTGCAAGTTAGACTCTTATCTCGAAAATTTGATTCCATTACATTTACACATATTCCATGAAAATTTAATCAAACAACAGATAACATGGCTAACCTAGTGTTAGATTGGCATTTATCACATCAAGACATCATCACACATACATAAAGCATCAAAATATGTCACAGCATATAGATTAGACATCATAACAACATAAAAAAATACCATCACATGTACACATCACAGAGATCCCAAACATGTATATCTGTATATATATATATATATATATATATATATCGATCAATGTGTCATCAATGTTTACAAAAATAGTACAAAAATGTACATCACCCGTAGGCAAGTGAGCCCTCCTCACCCCTATAGGTACAAAATGGGTGTCACACTACCCTATACAAAATGGGCTCGCAGGCCTATATAAATACAAAAATATACATCACAACACTCATGGTGCCCCCGGAGCACCACCACCAGGTCCTGCAGGAGGTTCCCCACCAACTGGGGGTCCTCCATGTCCCAGGGGAAGTCTCCTAATCGTCGCTACCCCTACTCTAGTTGCTCTACAGATCAGGGTCCACAACTCTGTCAGAAGACCCACACACTGCTCCAGGACTCTCTCATCCTGAATGTGGGACCACATACCCTTAGGAACACCCTGCAGTACCACCTCCAACTGGCGTCGAAAATACTCTAAGTCCCCGTTGGCCTCTACCCGAGGCGCATGAGATGGACCTGCACCTGGATCATCATATATGTGCCTCCTGCTATCTCTCACCTCATCTACTAGCCTCACACCAACCTCGTCCCTCCGACGTCGCTCTACCACCTGCGAATCTCCTCACGACGATCTCACTGGCCCCTGGCAAGACGACTCTCCAACCAACTCTGCCTCTCGACCTCGCAGCCCCACATATTCACAAACACAAACAAATGATACCATCAACATCCATTCATACATTAAAATATGATATACTATCAAAATCACAAAACATAAGGTACATCAACATACCTATATGGACCCAATCATCTCCAGGAGGCAACACCATATCCAGGTCATGCCAGAAGTCCATCCCACCATATGGGAATTGCAGTATAATATGTGGCATATGGTTCCACACACGCACCAAGGTGGTCGTAAAATAGTGGCCACCCTCCCCACCTCCATGCCATACCAAAATCAATTCCCACCGCATCAGTCGTGGTTCTCGTGCCTCATCCATTGGCAATAACACTCTAGGGCGCAACAGGGGCACCCTCTCCAAAAACCACGCCACCAATATCTATCCAAAGGAAAAATCACTGGATTCAACGGTTCGACACTGTTTAATCTACCCCATCATCTTGGCATGCAACATAAAGCCCCAGGCGAAAAAATCTCCATCCAACACTCTCTTCATAATCCTCAGCTAACCACCACTGATCCACTGAGTCACTAAGGATCTGTAAATCCTCACGATCATCGCTGCAATGAACTGATGCAAGATCGCATCCATCGTCTCGATGCGGATGACTGAACCTTATATAATGTTTGGCCTCGAACAATAACTCTGTGCCAAGTCTTCCAATTGTACATCCCCTAGAACCTAGGGATCAACAGATAGGGCCATTCCACAAAAAAAGAGCCCCGTCAAGAAATAGACATCCTCCATAGCCGAGAATTTCAACTTCTCCCCCCGCACAACGAATCACTGCAACTCAGCACTCCACATAGAAATCAGATACTTCAGCAGGTACTCCTGCGCCCGTATCAGTGGGTAGTCAAAGAACATAAGAAACCCACAGGCTGCCAAAAGTCTCTGAATGCTCGACTCATATCTCACTGCCTCCCTAAGGTGCTCCCAGTCCTACTCTCTCCAATGGACTGGCATACTAAGTTGATAACCTACATTCACACAAACAACACTTGATCAACCATCATCATTCATTAACAAAAAATCTTCAAAAAATACAAGTTTTTTTCAAAAAACCTCAGCTTTGCCTCAAGTGCACGGTTGTCACCCCCCATAGGCGCGCACATATGTGCACCTGTTCTTCACACAAGTGTTCATCAATGCACATATGTAGAATAAACAGATGCGCGTCAATGTGCATTTGCCACACCCACAAGTGCACATTTATGCACACCTTTTATCTACATAGTTGTGCACTGGTGCGCAGCTGTCGGAAAAACAACTGTGCATAGTGCACATCTGTAAACCGAACAGGCGCGCATCAATGTGAACCTTTTTTCCCCACCCATGCGTGGTTGTCTTCAATAAAACTGCACATCATGCACGGGAGAGGGAGTTATACCCGCGCATCTCAACATGGGTATGCTTCCTTCTCCTGCGCATTGGTGGGCCCACCCCTACAAGAACCCCTAGTACGTTCATCCGTACAACCCTTCCCAACAAATAGAACCTATCTATTATGCAGGAGGATGAGACCACTAACCCGCCCCTCAAAAATCTTGGATCGGTTGGCTTGAACTCCCGTAATCTCCAAATCTCCTCTAAAAACCTCTCGTCAACTCACTATGGAAGCATGTACAAATGAGGTGGCATTGTGGGCCCCACAGTTATATATAGTCCACTTTTCCAAACTTCCACACTGGTTTACAGGAGCTCAGAGTCTCTGTTTTCCAATCTGTCTTTATCCATGCGATTGGGACCCCGCCACCTACACAGTCACATTCCCTAGGTCACCATCCGCACTCACCCCAGAGGGAGAATTTTTATCACACCACGTCTAGGTATGCATGCTCATATTCAAAATTATCAAATAATTGTTATATGTTCTTTATCTTCAGATATTGTTCACATCGGGTATTTAGTTTTAATGTCTGCAGGTACTTGGTCATCATAAATCAACACAACCCCTTCAAGTATATGATTGACACTGGCATGTAATCATTCCCTCTGAATACCAATTGCATCTTCCAATCACACCCTCCGACATTCACCTTTAGGGTCCCTACATCCGGCTCTGCAGTACCGTCACCCCCACTGCAATTTGGTACTATCACCCAGTAGCACTCTCCCCCACATGAGTTGTCCCATTCATAGTCCCCCTTGTCACTTTGACACTCATGTTGCTTTCACCCCCTAGGGATGGGAGTTCCGATAGTCTTATGCATTTATGAGATTCAGTTACATACTCCTTCCCCTCATTTTTTTAGATTTCCCAATGGGCTCCCAGGTTATCTCATCACGGTTCTATTTTAACTGCACCTCTACAGTATCATTAACCCTCCATTTCATCCATAATTAGTTTTCCCATCTGCAGATTTCCCTCCATTCATTTAGCTCATACAAAAACCCACCCATGGAGCCCCCACCCTCCACCAGTTCTCCACGACACTTGCGCCCGCATGCCATCTTTCACTGGGGCACCCATTTATGTATCTGTACACTCATCCCAAATTATTCTTTATTCATTTGGTAATTGTAAAAAGCCTTTGTTTCCAATATTTACATAGATTTTCTTGTCACCCTTGGCGACCTTCTTTTCCTGGAAAAGCAACCCATTTCTCCCTTGGTTGGGGAATTCATCATCTTGTACTCCTATTGACATCGTCCATAAAACATGAGTATCCCACAGTCCATGTACCCATGATCTCTGAGTTTGTCCACTTTGTCACGCCTTTGACACAATTTAACCCACGTCTAGTCATCCCCCTGACGCTAGATCCAGTTTCATAGTTGTTTCCACTCATCCTTCACATATACCCCTAACCAAGGGAAGTCTTGCATCTCACCACATCTTGACTTCGTCCATGTTCCTTATCAGTCCCTGATCTTATCTAGTGGATTTCATGAAGCACTTTTTCTTATTGGAGTCGTGTCTCCCTTTCTGTCGACATCAACACATGGGAGATCATGTATTCTTGAAATTGAAGGCCAATGGAAGTTTCCTGAAGTTGGGAAATTGTTCCAAGTTGGCAGCTAGATATTGTGGTTTGTTTGAAATCCTAGAGAGGATTGGACCAATATCTTATATGATTGCACTTCCTGCATCTATGTCTATTCATAGTGTATTCCATGTATCATTTCTTAAGAAATATATACCTGATTCTAATCATGTTATTGATTGGAATGTGATTCAGGTGGAGCAAGAAGGTGCTTTCCAAGTGCATCTGGTACGCATTCTGGATCGAAAAATTAAATAACTCTGGAATCGAGCCATATAGCTTGTAAATGTCCAATGGACTTGGTATGGTCGTGAGGATGCAACTTGGGACCATGAAGAGGTAATGCGGGAAGAATACCTGCATATTTTTGAATATTTTGAAAATCTTGTTGATGTTATGTAAATAAGTTGCATTGAGGACAGTGAAAAAATAATGGGAGGGGATTGTAATACCCCAAGGTCGAGCCCCTCTAAATTTTAATTATGTTATAGGCTGGTGAGCCAAGTGATTATAATCTAGGTGGCTTATGTGATGCTAAAGGCTCGTGAGCCTATTTTTGTATATGTAATTATGCATGTCATTAATACAAAATACATCGTTGCATGTAGACCAACCACGAAGAAATATTTATGGGGGACTAAGCTGAACTAGGTGGGTAAAGGGAAGGGGATAACAGGCTAGGTAAAAATGTCTAAGCTTAAGATCTTAAACCCAAGAGAATAATATATATTTATTATTTTCTAAGGGTTGTGATGAGGATATTAATTTATCCTAAGTTTTTCTTGGAAAGGGAATGAATCCCAAGTGGAGGGACTCGTACTCAAGGAGAGCCATGTGTCAATCAAGGTGCATGCAGTTTTATGTGGGGAAATCAACCGTTGTGGGGGTTCACTCAACATTCTTTCCATTTTACCTCACGCACTCACGGACTCAGGCACCAGTCATTCTCTCCATTGTTGAACCTCCTCCATCGTTGACCTTGTAACTTGTACGCACTACTTGCTTGAGCCCGTACCCTGCCTTAATGGTTGGTTGTTGCTGCCATCACTTGTGCCATACTTGAGCTCTATTGCTTCTGTCACCCTTACTCGTTTGCCTTGGGAGATGGACAAAAGAAGTAGGTTGTCAGGCCTGTGGGTTTGAAGAGGTGGGTTTTCAGGTCCATGGATTGAAGAAGCAGGTTGTCAAGCCTGTGAGCAACTCTCCCCAGGTGGAAGAGATTTCTAGGGAAGTGAATTCTCTGGGAAGGAGCCCAAAAGTAGCTACAGAGCTCTGAGAATTCTTGTCTAACCTATTTCTAAAGCCCTGGAAGGGAAGTGGAGCAGTCGATGGATTGTTGAACAATGAGGGTGTATACTTCCCAGGGTGGGACAAGCATGTGGGGAATGAGAGGTTGTGATTTGTGGGCATAAGTTGTCTCATGGGAGGGAATCCTTCCTGATGTACTGTGTGACTTCCCGTAGTCTCATCCTAGCTTAGGAATCCCTTTCCTAGGTGGAGTTTAGTCCCAACTCGGGGGTGACCCACTGCTGAGAGTGATGAGCAATCTGGTCTAAGGCTGAGAGGTTCATGGAAGTTTTGCATGCAGTTGGTGGTCTTCTCATAAAAAGATAAGTACCATTTCTATGATAATTTTTATGTTGTGTATCCTGCACATGTCTTGATATTTATAAGAATTGCATGTGTTGTTGCATGTATGTTTTACTTTTAATTCCACATAAATATGTGTTGTAGTAGAATGTTATGTCTGTTGAAATTTACATTATAAATGTATGTTAGCATAAAGTAGAGGTTGTTTTCAAGTTATTAAGTATGGTATTTTCCGTGAATGAAGTGAGTCTTTTTGTAAGGTGGCATGGCCCGGCCGTGGAATGGTTGGAGATGCTACAATTTTATATCAGATCTTGAACAAAGAAGTTTCTTTGAAGTAGCATGCCCCGGCTTGGCAGCCCGGGTATGTTACAAATCGGTATCAGAGCTTGAACATAACAATTTCTTTGAAGTAGCATGCCCCGGCTTGGCAACCCAGGTACATTACACTTGGCACCAAATGTGAAAATAAAAAACATTTATCCATCATCATTTCCAAATTTATGAGGTACGATCACTGAAGATCCAGATGTCTTTTTGTTTCAATTTGACATTCTGTGTCGAAGTTACAATTATGTCGAGGATGCTCAAAAGTTAAATTTATTTCCTACAACTTTAAAAGATTCTACCTTGAGATGGTTTATGGGACTAGGGGAGTATACTATTAGATCTTGGGAAGATATAAAAACCACTTTTATTAAGAAATACCAAGACACTTGTAGAACTAAAGACTCACAAAATGATATATTTAAGATGTAGCAACATGAAGAGGAAAGTCTCGAAGACTACATTGAGATATTCCTAGATACAACCTTCAAAATACTAAACATAGTACATTAAATGATGATACCATCATAACTATATTTTTGAAAGGAATACAAGAACAATATATAGAAGTGCTTAATATTAGGTTCTAGTGATGTTTCCCACTTACCATTTGCAGAAATTTGTGATTTATGCAGGAGATATTCTTGAAGTAGAGCTAAATCTGGTAAGGGAGTGAGGGATACTTTTACAAGGGCTACTAAATTTGTTGCAGGTGGAGTAACAAGGATTGAATTAGAAAATGTATTATATAAATTTAATATATACATCCTTGGTACTATTAGCTCACATCTAGATACAATAAATGTTAAAAAGAAACAAGAAGAAGAAAACACAACCCTAACTATTTTTTTTGCTCAATGTAGGAAGAAACATCCTTTAAGAGAGTGTTCATTAAACAATATAAAAATTTGTACTATTTGCGTAGATGACCATGACACAGAGAAATACCCCTCACTACAAGGACTTCAAACTATCTATAGAGGAATAAATGGGACAGTTGAGCCATATTTTCAAGCTACATAAAAGAGACCTTGGAAACCACGAGCACAAGGTATGTCACAAGATCCCTCGTCACAATTTTATGCATATTATAATTATTACCTTCAACAATGGAATGCTCATATTACCTGGAAACCATGGACCCAACATCCTACTCAAAACCATGTTTGGAAACAAAGATGGCGAGGGACTGCTTATGGAAATTTGGACCCACAATAGTTTTCAATGCCTTATTCAACTTATCCACAATATTCCTCACATATGCCACCACCTTACCCTACAATGCAATCACAAATGAGTCTACCTCAATCATCAATTCCTCAACTACCATAACAATTACACTTTCCTGCAAATCAAAACCCTCCTAGAACAACACAATTACCTACTCATTTGGTTCCCAACCCAAATAATAGAACAACTCATTATGTAGTCAATGTTGAGTTACAAACCTTTCCAACTCATTTGATCACTCTGGTACCTTTGCAAGATATACACCTAATATTTGGAAAGGTTCTTCAAAAGAAAGATCCTATCATTTTTATTGAAGAATGAATTGAAGTGGAGGAAACTCTTGACCAAACAACCAATGATGATCCACCTAAAGATAGGATTGTTCCCACTACATGGACATATTCTAGTTTACATTCAGAGAAATCACAGGCACCCAAAATGCCTCCCTAGCCAAAAAGGTTGGCCTTAGAGAACCTGTTGTTCAACCTGAATTTGACTTGGAAATAGAACTAAGAAATGTCTGTGTGAAAATCTCTTATTACAAGCAATAAAATATGTTCCTATTTATGAAAATACTATAAGAGAATTATGTATTGAAAATCTTGGAAGAAGAAGAAAACACCCCCTGACAATTCAAGTTATAGGTTAATTAGTTGAACTAATGTATGGAATACATATAATGGAAAAGTATGTTGATCCCTGAAACCCTATAGTCATTGTTTACATCAATAATGTTCCCATAGAAAACACTCTAATTGACCTGGGGGCTGCGATAAAACATTATAACTATTAAGACTATGAAAATTTTACAATTGGATAGTCTTTGACCTACACCTACAGTGATTGAACTAGATAATAGATCACAAATTAAGCATGTTGGTGTTTTAGATGATGTCATTGTGACCTTAGACTCATGATAATACCATGTGGATTTCTTGGTTACTCAACCCAAGACTACCATGGATGGTCACACCTTAATCATCAGGATACCTTGGCTAGCTATAACCAATGCCTTCATTGGTTGTAGATCCAGAAAAGTGACTATATCAAATGGGGCATCCATGAAGAAACGTATCCTCTAGTGTAATACACCAACTTTATCCTCAGATTGTAAATATATTGTATATGTGATACTTAGGCTGGTGAGTCGATATGTATGGGTTAGAGTCCCTGCAAAGATGAAAAAAAACTAGAGAGCCTGTATTATAAAGTGTATATATGCACTAATTAATAAAATAATACCATGACTGCAGACCAGGGGATGAAAAGAGTATGGGGGGCTAAGACTCCACGAGTAGGAAAGTGGGATAAGGACTAGGTAAAGGAATCTTAAGCCAAGGAGGCTAACAAAATATAGTATAATAATTACCTAGGCATTTATATTATTATATTATTATATTATATAATAATATAAGCATTTATACCATTATATTATTATATTGTATAAAAATATAATATAAAAGGACATAAGCATATATAAAAAAGGGGAATTGGGGTTAATTCTCCATTCATTCCCTCATTCTCTCCTACCATCCATACCTTCCTGCATCCACCATTCATACACGTACTTAGAAGATTTGGTGGTTGATTATACCAAGGTATTCCTTAGAGGTCTAAGTTGAAGAGGCGAGTTGTCAGGCCCATTTTCTACTGAAGAGGCAGGTTGTTAGGCTCGTGTGCTATTGAATAAGTGGGTTGTTAGGACCGTGAGCATTCTCTCTAGGTGAGATAACTATTGGGAATTGTTTTCCCAATGTGCCAAGCTACAAATACTGGGCTCTGAGACTTTGCGTCTAACCTATTGTTGAATCCCCATAAGGGAAGTGGGGCAGCCGAATGACTATTGACTAGAGAAGGGACACACTTCCTGGGGTGGGACATGCATGTGGTGAATGAGATTAGGTTGTAGGATATTTTCTAGAGTTGGCGCCTAAGTCTGAGATTTTTTTATATTTGAGAGACCTTAGCCTGGTTTGGAATTCCATTGCCCAAGTTGATTCATAGCCTCAACTCGGGGGTGATCCACTATTGAGAGTTTATTAGTAGTGATATCTAAGGCATGGTGAAACGTTGTACGTATGCATCCAGTCAGTGGATTTTTAAGAGATAAGTACTATGTTCCCGTGTTTATGTTAAATTCTATGTTGTATGGTTTATGTTGTGAATTATATAGTGATTTTTCTATGGCTTGGTATGTTATCTGGAATCTTTGATTAAAATGTGGATGTTATGGTGAATGTTAGGCGAAATTGGTGAAATTTTCCCGTTCCCTGCCATCCTAGTAGGCAATGGAGTGGTAGGCAGTGGAGTGGCCATGTACACCACAATGTGGTATCATAGCTCAAGGTTCAAATATTGGACCTTCATGAGCCAAAGACAAAATATAGAGATGAAATTGTTAATAGGAGGTGAAATTGTTAGCAAGTCTGAAACTTGTTTGAAAACAATTCTTTGCATCTACATCACACCCATGAGGAAAAGGGACATCCTGTGGATATAGTGCTTAATACATTAAATCAATTAAAAATATATTGACAATATGGCATACACCATATCCGTGAAAATTCTCCACAACTCTCTTTACCAAATAGCTTGTCATCCTCATGCCATCTTTTCTCCCTTCAATGCAAAACCAATGTGAGAGAGCGGGACAACAAATCTATACCTCAAACATGAGTTTACCCCATTCATTTAGGAATTCCATAGTCAATAAAAAATTGTGTGACGCGATGTTAGAGGAAGAAGAAAAGATGCTTGTGTTCCATCATAGAGTTGAGGCCATTAACATTCACACTAACTCTAAGATGACTGATCTTCTTCCAGCATTTTATTCTAGAAAGATTTCTCATGGAAGCAACATTGGGAAACTCAATGAAGTACTTCACATATTAAAGACGAAGGACATTCTCGTAAAATTCTCCACTTATGTTTTTCTCTTGCAGGTCTTCTTAAATAATAAGTCTTCATCCCAAGGGAAATTAGTCCATCCTCACATTAATCAAACACGATTGATGTATATCAAGCGTGAAAATATGAAATATTCCCCCAAAGTGTTTGAAAAAATTCCCAAACGAAATGTCATCTCGTGGACTTCCATGATTTCAACTTGTGGGAGCCATGGATTTGTCGAGGAAGCATTGAAACTTTTTTTCCAAATGCAACGAACATGTGTTCAACCCAATCATTTCAGTTATTAAATAATTCTCCTTGCTTGTCAGAAATTGGCATATCTAGAACATGGGAAAGAGATCCACGGGGATATCATTAAAATGGGTTTCATTCTGACGTTTTTGTGGGGAGTTCCCTTGTGGACATGTATGGAAAATCCATACATTTAGAGGATACCCGCAAAATGTTTGACAAAATGTATCACATGAATGTTGTTTCATGGACCACCATTGTTGGAGGGTATGTTGAGAAGGGTCATGTTGATGAGGCCTTGAAGTTCTTTAGGAGGATTCTACTTGCAGGATTTGAACTCGATGTTGTCACCATTGTCGGTGTGCTCCAGGTATGTGGCCAGATTACAAATCTACAAAGAGGAAAGGAAATTTACAATTATGTAATTAGAAGGGGAATTGATTAACATTTCCTTGTAGGATATGCTTATACATACAACATCCATCTCATAGATAAAACATCCATTCAAGTTCAATTTGAAGGGCATTTCCAATTATCCGAGCCTTCATATCGGGCTTGCTTGCTTTTGAATGTGTTTTTATGAGGTATATTTTTCCTTCAATCTCTAGTGATAGTGAGATGTTAGTTCTCTACAGCAAATTATTTAGCTTCTTCGATTTAAATCCGAGGAGTCATTTGTACTAAGGTAATTTTTGGTTCTTAATCGCTTCCTAGTTTAAAGGCTTTGTAGTCTATGCACATTTTCTCTTAAATTTGTTAATAAATATTTGACACAAGGAACTATTGGAAGTTACATTGGGTAGTATTGCTCTTGTTTACCACTATATGAGATGTTGAAACTTTAAACACTTATTTTGGATGAATACCTTTGGGTTTTCAATTCACTATTCCATCCATTTCCTTTTCTTATTTATTTTTCATTTTCCATCCTTAATATTTAGTTCTTGTTGTTTGTGTGGAGTGTGAGAATTTTTTTTTTTTATGAGGCTACATTCTTCGAGAGACTATGAAATATAATGACGTAATTTCCAATATAAGGTTATGAGGTAGAACTTAATTTACTTATCACATATTGATCATGAAGATACAGAACAACGTGTTGAGGTTGTTGATTATCGTGTTTGGGATCCAAGGAAAAGTCTGCTCTAATCCCATTTCATAATTATCATGCTGGATTTGGTCCCTCAGTATTTTAGCCTCGATTTCCTCTCTATAGGACAAAGAAGAAGCCATCAAAAGATAGAGGCAAAAATACATCTTTTTCCTAAGGTTTGAACCCTTTTATAGCCCTGTTTGGCATCCTCGTAGGAAACCTAGTAGACAACAAGAGAGGCCCTTGCTGGTCACTAGTGGCTCAACAAGAGAGGCCCTCGCTGGTCACTAGTGGCTCAACAAGCGAGGCCCTCGCTGGTCACTAGTGGCTCAACAAACAAGACACTACTAAACTTATAGAATCATTGCGTTATGAGGTGATAAGAGAGGGGTGAGTTGGATATTCATGGAAAAGGACTAGGAACTCACATCATTCGAGTCTCTAGTGGCCTCTAGAAAATCTAGAAGCCTCTCCCAAGCCTCCTCCAAGATCTATATAACAAAGGAAATCCTTCGGAAAGAGGAAGGAAGAATTCAATGGTATTTTTATTTTTTCCAACTATAGTGGTATCCATTATCACAACTAGAAGTTAGTGAGCCTATCTTGACCAAGAAGATGCAAGGAGAGGAAAGGAGCAAGGAATCAAAGGAGGATGCATCTTCATCAAGTTTAGGTATGATTTGGTATGTATTCTCCATGTTTTATCAATAGATCATTTGGTTTTGCCCTCATATCATTTGTGTTCATTGATTGAATGATATATATGATTTATTCCTTTATAGGTCTAATTAAAATTAGATTGGATCTATGATTCTAATCCCTAGTAGAGAAGAAGAGAAGGTTTTTTTGTCTTTTGTATACATGAATCAGGTTGTGGAGCTTGGAGCTGGAGTTTTAGAACTACAACAACTAGGAAATACAAAGGACCATCTCAAGAAAGGTATGCAAATCCTACCTACTATTTAGGATAATTGTGAATCCATGTGTTTGGATCTATATCTAGGAAAATCATAAGGAATCTACCCCCTTTTTGTATAGGATTAGTAGGCTAATCCTAGGGATATTTTGTTGTGTATTCAACAACATCCCTATGAGAAAATATACCATAACAGATTGGCGACTCCACTGGGGAAGAATTCTTCTCTATTTGAGTATCTTTGCCTACATGTTCCTCTAATTGTTGTGATTTGGATTTGAGTTTTCTTCCATTTAGTCATCCCGAGGTATATATCTAGTAGATATGATAGGTCTGACCCATATCTGGAAGATCTGCAATAGATTCATTTTTTTTTTCAAAAAGAAAAATTTTGCAGGTCTTCACATGTTGCACTATAAGTGTCCCGTGAGGTCCCCTCACAAGTTGACAAGACTTTGTCCCATGAGGCCTTGTAAAAACTGTAGAATTGCAGATCAAATCCCTAGCTCATGGTTTTAGGTCTTCCCTCTAATCCAGAGTGTGTTGCAGTGATATTTACTTTCCTATTTTGGTCTCTGTTTGAATATTTGATTGTCACATAAAGTGCTTTTAAAAAAAAAGTTTTCTTGAGTACAATTGCGTGAATTGATTTCTACTTCTTGGATAGTGCCCTTTTCTTTCTAAGAACTTTAGTAAAGTTGGGTTGAGAATCCAACAAAAATAAAGAGATTTAGTTGTGCTTGTGATTGGTTTTTCTACTTTTCCTTGTATGACCATTGCTCATCACTATATTTACCCCTCCTAGATGAGTTTTGGGTGTGATTTCAAGAGTGACATCAGAGTGGGATGATCCAACCTCATTCCCAATATCCTACAACCCATGTGTTTTTTGTTTGTTGTTGGTTTCCTTTTTCCTTTTTCATTCTTGTTTAGATCAGGAATTGTTTACATTTCAATTGGAAACATTACACAAAAAGACAAAATATTTCTTGCATGCTATATTTTCTTTTTAAGAATTAGTGTACACGTGCATTAGAAGCATTGGTTGGTATCAGATATGATTTTTTTTGTTGGTTGCTTGGTGTGTGTGAGATTTTATTTCTGAAATTTGAAAAGAAAAAAAAAAACCTCTCTCCCTCCCATAACTAGTGTTCATCGAAGTGAAATTTTTTCATTAGCATACTTTCATTGCTTGGTTTGGTAAATAGTCATCACATCATTAAAGTTTCATCCATTACCTTTGGATCTATGGAAAAACCCCTAAAAAAGAAGCACTTAATCTAAAATCAATTAGACATTTTTCTTTTCATAGTAAAACAACATTAGATAGGCTTAGGGCCTTGGAATAGGATTGGAGAGTAAAATATCCAAGGCCACAAAATGAAACCTAGAAGTTATTAAAGAGAGTTAAAATCCATTCTTGTTGTTAGATCCTGGGCCTACACCTCTTCCTTCTATTCCTCAAACTAGCCCATTCATCTGTTAACCTAGCTTCTACTTAGTTTTTCATCAATGGTGTATTGAGTCATTTCAATTGTTTTTCATATTCCTATTTGTTTTTCATCATTTCCTTGCTCTTTATAAGGTTAATACAAGTCATGATTTGAATTAAATGAGTCATATCACCATGATTATATCATTGTTGGGTTGCAAACATGTTAATTTAGGCCTATTGGTACAAAAAGACATTGATTGCAAGAATGCCCCCATTCTTGCAAACAATAGAACATGTGTTATTTTATGAGTTTTAACATTCCAAAAATATTTAAAAGTTTGAATAACAATGTGTTGGCACCTCACATTCATTCACATCTCCCTGTGCACTCGAGATCATGTGCATTTCCACAAGTTCAGTCATAATTGAAAATTTCATGCTAACATCATGCATGTTATTGCCTCAAGTTGTTATTATTTCAGGGTTGTGTGTGGTAATTATTACAACTGGTAATTAATCCTAATACAACGCATACTTTTGATCACCTCTCTCCATAGAATCAGTTGAATAACAATGGTGTCACCTTGAAAGTGATGGAAATTGAACAGAACTGAGCCAAAGGGGATCAAACTATTCGAGGACATACCAAATATTAGCGACATATTTATCATGGGTTCATTAAAATATTGGTTCTATTTTATTTAAGTGAATTGGAATTGCCCTAGATGGATTTTCTAGTGTATTTAGGGTTACAGGAAGGGCAAGAAATTGAACAACAATCAAAAGAGAAGAGGGTGAATTTCCCTAGGCAGTTAAAGTTTCCACAGAACCTGGGAGTTCGTCCAAAGTGACCCAACATGCCAAAGAAAATACCTAACCTAAAAAAAAAAGCACCAGATCAAACAAGGAAAGATCCAACATTCCAGAAAAAGACGGATAGAAGTTTACAGTTAAAGATACATTCCAGGAAGGGAAATTTGGGCTCCATTTCTGATCAAACTGTAGCGAATCTTTAAAAACTGTTTAAAACCCACTTCGGGAATGGGGCGATTTATCCCATAAAAGGCGGTTTGTGAAATTTATCAACAGTTTGGGAGAAATATGCGTCTGATCAAAACAATTTTTTTTGAGAAATTTCTAGATTTCATAGGTGGCAAAGCATCCCAAAATTCTACACATTCGATCAAGAAGCTATAGGATTTTAGGACTTGATTTGGTAGCAGGTGGAAACATGGAATATGGTTGAATAATAATAAGTGCATCAAGTGGCACAAAATCATGTAATAGAGGAGAATATCACAAAGGTTAAGTGCCAGATTTGACACTATTGTGTATCTCTACTATCCATCCATTTATTTGGGAGAAATTCAGCATGGAGTGTCAGCATGGGAATTTAAATGCCAAATGAAAGTATCTAGAAGGTTGGATCGGTGGTCAATTAAATCTAGTTTTAGTAATAATCGATCATCATTTCGAGGGACAAAACACAGGTGACAGAGCATTTTAAGGAAAAATCAGCAGTCGACAAAGATTAGTCAAACAATCTCCAGATTTTATGGTAGCATTTCAACATATATCTCAAATTTCAAGAAGTCAATTTCATATTTGGAGGAAGGAACCAGATTTTCAGGCATGAAATCAACAAGTCAAATATTGATTCGATCATATCGATATCTCCTACTTCATTTAGGTGTTTTTAGTCTTTTTTGTTATGGTAATAATCCCAAAGGTTTGTGCCAAGTCACTAAATGTAATCTCAATTGTAATGACAACTATTTACTAGATTTTAGAATATGAGATTTAGGACCGAGTCCATTATTTCTATGTATAAATATACTCCTTAAAATAAAAGGGGAGTTATGAACTAACACATCAACCCAACTCTACTCAATTTGAAGAAACACCAAAAAAATTACTTGTTCTTAAAGGAGATTATCTAAATGTCTATTGTTGTCAAGAAGAAAATGAATTTGAAACTTGTGCCAACTTGATCTATCACTATGCAAGGTTTATCTCTAGATTATTGGTGTGCATGGGCATCAATGCAGAGTCAACAATCGGTTACAATTTATGAAGACTCTTGTTATGCAACTCTTCCACTTCAATTATCAACAATAGTTCCAGTTTCCCCCTGTTTTAGTCACTATCGTTAAACATAGTTTATGAACAGAGGGAGGTGAATTTAAAAAAAACCAAAAGATTTTTTTGTGCGGAATGGGCCGATTCATAAAAACCTCTTTCATTTTTTACACGGGTTTCATGGTTTGGAATATTCTAATGAATCTTTACATCCCATATTTCAGGATTTAAACATTGAATGATTTCCTGTTTTTCTCATTATCTTCAAGTGTCATTTTTGAAAGACTGAAGATGAATTTTTTAAAACCAAAAGAGGTTTTTGACTATGACGGGCCCATGCACAAATAAATCTCTCATTTTTTATACATATATCATGGTTTTGGAGATAAGAAGGGATATTTTGACCCTATTTTTCAAACATTCGCCAGATTTATTTTTCTAAAATAACTCATAGACAACATTCAATGAGCCACCTCATCAATTCTACTTGGAGATCTAATAGAGGTATTAAAAACCTCTCTTGATGGGGATAAATAGATGGATCTTTGAGTGTAAAAGGGTTCAGTTTTTGGAGGGATCAAGCATAAGGATTTGGTTAGGCCTTGAAGCATAAAACTGTTAAGTTTCCCACCTGGGGAATATAATTTTTGGTGGCAGACTATGTTTTCTCAAATCTTGTGTGTCTTATTATCTTATCTATATGCAAATTGAAATGAATGCAAAGTGTTGTTTCTTTTCCTTTCAAGTATTGTCTCAATGAATTGTTTATTGTCATGCAACCTGATCTCAACTAGTGTTTCAGTGAATGATTTATTGTAATACAACCTGTTTGGATGATTTGTGTCCATGTACATGTTTTGGATTTAAAATATTATTTCAAGTCTGAAATTTCGTACAACACGTAACAAATTGAATGTTTGTTTGTAATTCATTTGTTTTATTCTTCATATCTTTATCTGCTCACCAAAATTCATGCCACCAACTAAGGAAATCCTTATAGTGATATTGTTGTACACTTCAACTAGATCCCTATCCTTGGAAACCTATCTGTCAGCTGACCAACAAAATTAATTCATAAAAACCAACCATTCCAACACTTGAGGTGGCCTAGCTCTTCCCTTTAGCAGTCAGGCGCAGACCTTGGGACCAACATCTTCTGGTGTTTTTGTCGGGGAACAGAGTAACGAAGTAATATTTCCCTAGGATAACGACAACGATCAAATATGGTTTTTGATGGTGAATAAAATCCAGACACATTCAGAAAGCAAATCATTCCTTCGACGACTCCATGTTTAAAGAATCCAATGATGACTCCACAGTTTCAAGAAGTCATATTTTCAGATGGAAGCCATATTGCTCAGAGGTTTTCTCCTCTTAATTTCTCTGTTGTTCCTAGTTTTCCAAATGGTGTTCCTACTATAGATGAGTGGGGTGATTACTTTCCCATAATTAGAGAAGATAGAGAAGATAACCATGCAGTCATTTGCTTGAATTCCATGAAGTCATGCATTAGTTGGGTATACATAATGAGGATGTATTAATGAAAATGTTCACGTACTCACTAGAGGGAGAGGCACATGAATGGTTCAGATCCTTATCACCTTCTATTATATCTTTTTTAAAAGATTTTCATGTTTCCTTTCATAATCATTGCAAGAAATATTTTTCAACTGACCTACTTTTTGAACACTGTTTTGAATAATTTGGATCTTGTATTCAACATTCAATTATTAGTTCTTCTAGTAGTAAAAATGAAAGGGATATTTCCGTTGAAGAAGTGGACGACGATTTAGTTACATATGAGTCTTATTCTAATTCTATTATCCAGAAAGATGATGTTGGGTATTACATTAATGATGAAATTAATTATAACAAGGCTTTGGATACATTTTCCATTATTTCAGATGTTTCAATTATTTTTTGTTATGATGAATCTGATTTTCTAATTTCTCATAAAGATCTGGTTAAATATGAAGAAAGCAATGTTGATGGTCAAACACAAACAACTTTGTCTGGGAATTTTCAGCAGCCATTTCTTGGACTTGAAAACCAACATATGACAATGATGAAGGTTGTCGAATATATTATGAGGAAACAATTGTTTCATAATTGGCTCAAGAGGTATCTTCTACAGAATCTATGGTTGATTATGGTTGAGATAAGGAGTTATGTGTGCATCATCGTACTCTTGAAACGTTTGCTTGATCGGAAAATACCAAATGAGTTCTCAAAAACAACTTGATCAAACTCAGGTACTAATTCAGACCAAGAATGCTTCGATGTTAATTCACAACCTTATCCAACCAGATTCGGGAAAATAAAGGACCAATTTGACCTATTTGCAACATGTCATGTGAATGTCTTGCCCATAAACTAAAAATTCATGTAATTAACTCATATTACCAAAACGAACTTGCATTGAGTTCTTGGCAAAAATACCACAAGACTTATCTTTATAACCTTTCACAAAGATATAAATAATACATAAACAAAAACCCATTTGAATGAAATAATCAAGAACCAGGAATTTCTATGCATCAAGCTTCCATTGCGAACTTGTACAAACAAGCTTTGTTCAAATTCAAAATATCTATACAAAAGAATTTTCCAATATTACAAAAGTTCTCTTAATAATTATATAAACAAAAAATACCCCCTACATAAACGTGGGTTCTTTTCTATGTAGTAAGCCACTAATTTCTAACTCATACAAATGAGCTTTTTCGTATACATGAAATAAAGCTCTTTACAAAGAAAATGGCAAAAGTCTTTGGCATGAGAACTTGTATCTTCATGAGCTTGTGATCCTCTCCCTAACTTATAAAAATGTGATTTTTATACACATGAAGCTTTGTACAGAAGGAATAGAAAAAAAGATTTTTGACACAAAAACTTATTGTCTCCATCTCTTAATCTTATACAAATGAGCTTTTATATTCATAGGCTACGTATAAAACAGAAATAACACAAGTCATGAGACCTTGTGTCTTATGTTTGTCCATAAAATGGTGAGGCCAATCCTTTTCATAGCCCTAAAGGGAATCTTGTAGTTACAAGCAATCTTAATTACATAACAAAACTCATTTAAAAATAGTTATGTTATTTTAACAATACACTATATATAAAACCAATAATTATGCTTTTGGTTAATATATAGAATATATATTAAAATCATAAGATATATAGAAAAACAACCCATATTCGTGGCATATTAAATTGGTGGTTTTAGCAACTCATATCATAAATAGCCACATGATCGTGACCCGCTGTGAACAATGGTGTTGGTTAACATATATATACTATATATAAAAACTTCACGTGAACATTTGTTGTAATTCGTGGCATATATTATTGAACCGCCGCACGAATATAGGATTGGATATAACATATGGTTTCCAAAACGGTGGATCCCCGCGTGTGAATCTAGGGGCTTGGTCCCCTTGCATGTATGAAATCTTGGTTCGAGGGCTAAGCACTCGGTCCTTTTCTCGCTCATTATAACATGTAACCCACTTATTAACTATTATATGTCATGTATATGATATGTCACATATGATGGTGCATTGGTAAAGCATTTAACTATTATGTGATTGGCTCAGGTTTGATTCCCTTTCAATCCAACCAAAATTTTAACAAACACATCCATAACTGACCAATGGGAGGATGCCA
>SNQJ01S0041613.1:2241-26494 GCA_010110895.2 Picea sitchensis | reverse complement strand
GTGCAGAGAGGAGCCATAAATCTCTAGTATGTTAGCACGGATGAACAGGTTGTTGATGTGTTGACCAAGCCTCTATCTCATGTAAAGTTTGAGCACTTTCGAGATAAGCTTGGTGTAGTTCGTAAGGACCTCCCTCGAAAGGGGGAGTAGTGTTGGGATGTCATCCCCATGATGATGATGTGCCAGCCTAGTGCTGTGATGCCAACCTCATGTTGACGATGTGACAACCTTGTGTTGTGATGCCAACCTCGTGCTAATGATGTGCCAAGAGCATGTTGTGATGATGTGCCAGCCTCGTGCTATGATGATGTTCCAGCCTCGTGTTGTGATGATGTGAAAGCCTCGTGCTATGATGATGTGTGCGAACCTCATGTTGTGATGATGTGCCAGCCTCATGCTGTGATGATGTGTGCCATCCTTGTGCTGTGATGATGTGAGCCAACCTTGTGTTGTAATGCCAGCTTCGTGTTGATGATATTGTGTTGTTAGTCTCACACTGTGAGGCCAACTTCATGTTGATGATATTATGTAGCCAACTTCATGTTGTGATGCCAACTTCGTGATGAAGACTCTCAGCCTAGTGTTGATGTTGATGATGCTCTATCCTTTGTGTTGTGTTGTTGTTGCTATTGATGATGAGAAAAAACTTCTGATGATTTATAGATATGTCAGTGAGTGTTCCAAGATGTTGTTGATGATGCTACCCTCTATCTCACCTAATGTTGTTGTAGAATACCCTTATTGTTAAGGGGGAGTGTTGAAATATTGTAAATGCAAAGAGTATTCTATTTATTATTGATGTATTATTCATTAGATCAATCTCCTTTTATGGATCGATCATGTCGGGCATTGTAAATGACCAAATCCCCTTTTGTGGATTGGCCAAACCCTAATTGTAATAAGAAAAATGAGAAGTCAGCCCCCAGAATTAATTAAGGTGGTTCTAACCACCCCGAAAGAGAAGTCATCCTTGCCAGTGAAAAGACACCTCCTTTCAACACCTGCCAGATTGTATAAATAAAGGAGGTCATCGCCTAATTTGTTCACTCACTCACTTGATCATCCAGAGTGCAAGTTTGGAGCTGCAGTTGGAGAAGCAGGAAGAGAGAGAGAGGTGCATTACTTGGGAGAGGACTTTTTGTAGTGGTTATTTTATTCTCTTGTCATTGTATTGGCTATCTATATTAAGGAAGTTTTTGTTGGGTTTTCTCCCCCATGAGGGTTTCCCAAGATAAATGATGTGTCTCTTGTGATTGTGTATTTGTCAGTCCTATCTATGCTATGGTTATCTAGTGAATTGAAAAGAAACCTAATAATAGCTTAATCTCTAACACCTTTTACCCTTCCTTGGTTGAGCCCACTTTGGCTTTAGTTATGGATGCAACTTCCAACAATGATTATCATCATGTCCTTTATTCTGGTAGTGAGAACATGTAGGCTTATTCTACTCATTATTCATTGTAGTTGTCTTATTTATCTTCCCCTTTTCCTTTAACTACTTCTCGAATTCATGTGTCTCTCCTGACTCATCATCAACAAAAAAATTTCCTTTGTTGTCTTCAAGATGAGTAGGTTGTAGTGATACTTCATCAATATTAGTAGAATCAAACATTAGAATAGTGTGATGAATATGTGAGTGCATGTCACCAACGTACTTCAGAAGAGTTTCATGAGTATACAACAGAATTCCCAGGAATAATTCCTTGTTTTTGAATTTCTGTGTATATGCCTGAATATTTTGGCCTTTACCTATCTAAGATGCTATCACTTTATCAATATTGTCTATGTATGTTCCAGTGGATAGATTTTTTTCTTAATGCTGCAGTAAATTCAATGCACGAAGAAATGATTTTACCATGTTGAATAAGATCAACTTGTGTCTGAATCTCCCACCATATCAAGGTTGTTTCGCTCGGAAAAAGAGTAACAATTGTGTATTTGAAGTGTCTTGTTTTATTTTCTATACTCTACAATACACCTCAATATTCTTGACCAAATTATCCAACTTCTCTGCATTCAACTCTCCATCATAAGTAAGCAAATCAAACTTTACATCTAGTTGTAACAAAGGCAAATCATGAGAACGAGAAGAATTCTTAGAGAATTTTATCCTCCTATGAGAAGAATGTTTTATTCCATCGAAATAAGAATATGATGATGACACAGAAGGGGAAGGGGGATCAAAAGGTCCACTTACTTCACCTCCTCCTTCTCCTTTTACAAAAGATTCTTCGCTTACAGGATTTTGAATTCTCTGTTCTAACTCATCTATTGCTTCTTCTAATGATTGAAGCGTAGATCTGATCTCTTCATGTGTCATGGGATTATATTCCTTTTCATTTTTTGAAGCCATCTTATGTCGGCGAAATCATTTTCCAATTTCGGACTTATAACTTGCAAGTTTTCCTTTACCAAGCTTCAGTTTGGATTTTGTAAGCATTCACTTGCAAATAAATGTCAAAACCAGCTCGGATACCAACTTGATATGAAAATACCAAAGGATTTCTCAAAAAGAACTTCATGAAACTATGATACTAATTCATCCCATGAATCCTTATATGTCAATTCATAACCACATCCGACCAGATAGGGCACCTCAAAACCACTAGGGTGTCCTCGTCCAAGGGATACTTATTTTTGTTGTTACAAATTTTCATCTTCATCCATTAGGGCTGCAGAAACCCTAACATACTTGCTTTAATAACTCTCTTATCAACCATTGTTTTTTCCTCAAGGTTTGCACACTTACTCTACTTGTCCTAGTGCACTTTTTGGAAACTTTTAAGAGGATTCCAGTGGCTAATTTTCTTGTTGTAATACATTGAATGTTACATCCATAAGGATGATATAATTTTCTGCAGACAATTGTTTACAACAGCCTTATCTTTTGTGTTAAGAGTACTAATTCTTTCACCTTGATTTTAGCTAGTCAATTGCTAGTTTTTCTCTTTCTTTTTCTACTTGATCCTTAACATTTATTGAGAAAATTATAATATATTTTTCTTGTTGATTTATATGTTCATATATTGTTACAAATTAGGGACAAAAATCTTAACTTGTTGATCCAGCTAACATATATTGCTGCAAGGTGTGTTTTCTTGTTTCTCGGACATGTACAATCATCCGAAAAAGCACTACACTTATGGGGCAGCCTTTTATTGACTTACAAGGCATATCTTCCTACCATTCATTCCATTTAGAATTGACCTATAGGGGCTCAATTTCCATTTCCTTCTATCTCCATATCAATCCCCCTAAGGTCACCGAGATCGCCTCCCTAGAGTGACCTAGTCACCCTTGAAGTGCAGGACCTACATCGAGGTGACATTGGGTGTAGGATTCCCATAGTTGTAACACTTGTTCCTTGGTTGGGTCAGTTGTTTCCCAACCTACAACTTGTGCCATAACATTTTGGCTCCATTTTCAGGGAGGATTTTGAATCCTCTTCATACCCTAATTAAACTTTGGTAAGCTATCCTTAATCCTTTCCCTAAGCATACTTGGAAACTCCACCCAATGGATGTTCCCTTTTCCACCTTATCGAAAAAATATTTCCTAAAAAATGGGTTGTCTCGAGACTCCACCATGCCACCAAAGAAGTTCACAACCAACAAACCCTCCAAGGGTTGTAAAGTACCACCCAAGGGGCCTATCCCCCCAAAGTCCCTCATCCCTCACAATTTCACTTCTACCTCTCCTAGTCCTCCATCCTCACCTGCTATTTCCACACTTGCTCCTTCACCCATACCCTCCTCACCAAGTGTTATTTGGATCCTGCAAAACAAAGAGGCACACAAGACTTTGAACATAACAAAGATCCCTGGATCCCCTCATAATATCCCAAAGGATTTCAAAGAGTGGATTCCCTCATTTTCAGGAGAAGACCATGTTGAACCAGAACATCACTTGTATCTTTTCCTTCGTATTTTGGAATCATGTGAACAACATGAGGATATCTTGATGAAATCTTGATGAAATCTTTCTCTTATAATTTTTTTGGTAAGGAAAAGGATTGGTTTGACAACATTCCCCTAGGAACAATCACAAATTGGAACTTCTTTTAGGAACTTTTCACCAAAAGATTCGAAAAAAAGAGAGACTACCAATCCTTGTGTAATCATCTCCACAACTACAGAAGAAAAACTGGGGAAGACATAAGGTATTTCAATGATAGGTTTAATAACCTCATAATATGTTTTCCCCAAGAGTTAAAACCTCCTCCAGCTTCCATTCTCAGACTATACATATCAACTATGAAAGACCCATATGGAGGCCTAGTTAGAGAATTCCCTGCTACTCTGTTTAAAGTCGAGAGAGATCCTCTGAAACAGAAGAAAACCTAGCTACTTCTCTCATATAGGGAGGAGAGAAACCCAAGGGGAATCCTCAGATCAATCATATTAATGACTTTCTTTCACTAGAACTTCCCGCAAATGTCAAACTTTACCTGTAAGAGGAGTGAGAAAAAACAGTTGAAAGGGAAGCTTGTCTCATGATCAACCTTTTAGAAGAATAAAGAGAAACAACACTAGAAAAAAACACCTCGCCCACCAGATGGGATCCTGGAATTAGAAAAGAAGCAAGCCAAGGAGTTGGATGAATTTCTTCTCACAATACTTCCAGCGAATATTTGCAGAACCTTTGGATGAAAGGAAGTTTGAGACCGACAAAGGTAAATAACAAGTGTCTCTCCAAGACAATGTCAAAACTGAGAATATTGTGGTTCATGACAATGTAAATAATCAGGTTCTCGAAGAAGGAATAGATAGCATGTTTATTGTGGTGTATTCCCTTTTCGTATACGAAGAAAGAAAAGAAGGGTCTTGGGGCTTGGATTTTGATGGTGTGCACTCAAGTATGGGCTCGGGTGCAGGAATAGTCATTAGGTCACCTGATAACGAGACCACCCTTTTTTCATATAGACTTGAGTTCGACTACACAAATAACATTGTTGAGTATGAGGCCCTTATCCTAGGAATCAACCTAGCCATCGATATGAACATCAAGAACCTACATGTAAAAGGGGATTCCGACCTAATTGTTTCACAATTCAATAAGAAGTTTGTTGCAAAAAAACCAATGTTAAAACGATATAGAGATGATATCTGGGATGAAATAAAAGGGTTTGATAACTTTTCCATTGAGGCCATCTCTAGGGAAGAAAATCATTTGACAGATAGTCTTTATGTGTCCACTTCAAACTAACAACTTTCCAAAGAAATCGACTTTTACAAGGTGGAATTCAACTTTAGACCCTCATTACCTGACAACTTGGAACATTGGAATTTTTTTGAAAACGACGGTCAGCTCCTCTGCTTTCTACAAAATGAGGGAGAATTCTCTGAAGCCTGAATAAACTTGTTGGCTGAGAGGGAAAACATTGAGATCATCGATATAGACAATGGGCCCCTGCCCAAAGGAATTGTTCCTTTAGAAAACCTCTTTGACCAAAATGATATGTATAAAGGGAAACCTTCCAACAAAATCAGTGACAAGATTATTGAATGCAACATTGGAATTGAAGAATCCTCAAAGTTGATCAAATTTGGTAAAGGAATGACGACCGATGAGAGGGAAAATATAAATACACTTATAAGAGAGTTCAAGGATGTTTTCACTTGGTCTTATGAATATCTAACATCCTACCAGGAAGATGTTATACAACATTCCATTCCCCTCATTGATGGCACAAATCCTTTCAGACAAAAGCTCAGACAGATGAACCTAAAGGTTTCCCCAAAAGTATAGAAAGAGTTACAAAAGATGGTTAAGGAAGGAATAATTGAACCGATTAGATATTCATCATGGGTTTCAAACCGGTCATTGTAAGGAATAAGATTGGTGAAATTAGAATATGTAAGGATTTCATAAATTTAAACCAAGCCTCACTCAAGGACAATTATCCATTACTAAATATGGAATATCTTTTGCAAAGGGTGACCGGTGTAGAGATGATGTCCATGTTTGATGGTTTCTTGGGGTACATCCAGGTTTTGGTAAGGGAGGATGATCAACTCAAAACTACTTTTTCCACCCCTTGGGGAACCCATAAGTATTTATGAATGCCTTTCAGACTCACCAACACATGGGATACTTTTCAGTGATCCATGGACTATGCTTTCATAGATCTAATCAGAAATCTCATAGAGATATACCAAGATGATTTGATCACTATTTCTAAAACAAGGGAACAACATATTCAACACTTAAGAACTATATTCCAGAGATGTAGGGAATATGACATTTCTCTCAACCCTAAGAAATCAATTTTTGGTGTAGACAAGGGTAAGTTACTAGGACACATCATTTCTAAATATGGAATGATGATAGATCTCGTCAGGTTTGAAGCCATTAAGAAAATCCCTCTCCCTAAAGATAAGAAATCCTTGCAATCCTTCTTCATCCAGATTAACTTTATCATGAGATTTGTCCCAAACTTTGCAGAAATATTTAAACCCCTCAACAAGTTACTAAAGAAGGATGCCCATTTTGAATGGGAAAGTGAAGGTAGGCTATCTTTTGAATGTATTAAGGAAGAAATAATTGTCACACCTATCTTGCTTATCCTAAACTTCTCCAGGGGCTTCATCATTTTCTCCTTTGCTTCAAAGGATACCATCACAGGTGTGTTGTTACAAAAGAATGATCAAGGGGATGAACAACCAATAGATTTCATGAGAAATAATATTAGGGACTCAGAAAGAATTGGATTAAACCATCACGAAAAAACAAGTTTTCACTCTAGTCAAGTCTATCAAGCACTTCCGAACCTAAGTGGGATACAACAAGATCAAAGCCTTTGTCCCCAACCCCACTGTGAATGATGTGATATTGCAACAAGATTGCCTTGGATCAAGGGGAAAGTGGGTGTCACAAATACAATAATATGATTTGGAAATCAAGAAAACTAAGATAATTAAAGGACAAGGTGTTACACATCAAAATTCCTCATTTCAATAATGTCTCATTGTCATTGTCGCAAACATCATATTTTCTTCGTGTATGTGTCACATTGCGGACAAAATCATAAGAACACTTGGTACACCCTCTAAGATTTGTTAGAAGAGGAAAAAATGTCATTTGGCAAAGCTTACAAACATTTTTCCTTGAAGAAAGATCATCTTAAACAAATTTTTGGAGATCAACGCTCCCCTTCTCACATGCAGGGAGAATTAGCGCTCCTTGTATACTTGTCAGGGAGAGCTATAGCGCTCTATGGCCACCTTTGGGAGAGCTTCGATCTGTTGAGAGAATATTGGGGAGGAATCCCCCTTATCCCTAAGGACAAATAGAAATAATCTGAGTTATTTTGGATCAAATTCAAGTTATAGGATGGATCTAAGGGAAATCTCACAACTAATGGAGTCATATCCTCAACTTATTCAAAAAATAGATAAGATGGTTGAGCCTCTCAATGCCTATATAAGGAGACATTCTCATCGTAAAGAGGAGGATAATATCAGTGAAAAGTATTGTCATTCTGATCGTGGATCTTTCAAGCAAGGGTTGGAAAAGGATGACTTGGTGAGGTTGTTGCATCTGCATCTACAAATTGTAAGCACCTTGTTATGTTCTCATTAATTTATATGCTTGGCATGTTTCCTTCAAGTTTGTGTATGTTTGCATAAGCTTGTCTCTTCTTGATAAATCTAGTTTAAACTAATCTTGGTAGAATAGGAAGCATGTATTTTGTCTTTGTTGTCTATTGAATTGCATAACTCATTAAAGGGCTTGAAGATCAAGTTCAACCTGGACCGAGCAAGGACAAACTTCAGAAAAAAGGTACATAATGCTTTCGTCCTCTTTTCCTTTGACTAGTTTAGCTACATTTAAAGGAATGTCAGTGTTCAATGTTAGCATTTTTCTGTCTTGGTCATAGGGGTCTAAGATCTAAGAGGACATTCACCTGTCCATTGGCGACTCCACTGGGGAATGAATCTTTCAGTTTCAGTTTATTTCGTTGGTTTTGTCTTAGCTTTTGATCGTCTTTAGATTGTACTCACTATATTTTTCCTCTGTTATACATGTGTTGTCAGTCCTGAAGTCATCTGACACAGGTTGATGATCAAGCTTTCCTGAGTTTTTGTTTTTTGGGTTTACTCTTTTTCATTCTCATAAAATAGTTCTCCTCTTCCTTTACAACCAGAGCATTGATTTTAGTATCGGCGCACCCCTACAATGTTGTAGGGAGCGTTGTAGCGCTCTGGTGCTCATACAACCATAGCACTGATTTTTCTCTTTGTTGAAAAGTTGTTGGATATCTGTATTGGGTGTTATTTTTTGGATTCTTCTTTTTCTTAAGACTTTTTCTATCAACTTGTGACTTCTATAAAGCTTGCAACCTATTTCTTTATAAGATGTTTGGTCTTTGTTTGGATCCTTAAAATATATTTCCTTGTTTTGAAATCACTCTTTATCTTCAGAATTTTGAGTTCATTTTCGATACTTTCTCATTCATCTGATCGTTTGAAAGTTGTTACAAGGAAGCCCAAAGATATTTGTACTATTCCATTTGGTCTTTGATTTGTATCTTTCCAAGCAAATTCCTTGATTGAGTTTTTTTTATTTTGGTTATTTTTTGAAAAGTTTAGATTTGTTTTTTGCTTCTTGTTGGATTGTTGTGAGAGTGTTCTTTTTGTTTATATGATACTTGCTTCCAATTGTCTAAAACTGAAAATAGTGATATTTTGTTGGCATAAGAAGCATTGAATCAAAACAATTAATGTTCATTTTTAAAACAAAAGGAGATCTTTTCATGATTGGTTTTTGGATATTAGGATCATTTTCTGAATAGTTTAGCATTGAATTGGATTCTTGTTGAAAGAAATTGCATGAAATTTATGCATTTTTGTGTTTGATAGTGAAAGAAAGAAAATTCTTCTCCTTCCCATAAATAGAAGTTCATTGAAAGAAACAGTTGCTTATCATTTTGATTCTTCTTCTTTGGGATTCGAGTCATAATATCATCAGTTTGACTCTCATTCACCTCTAAGTAAAGAACAACCACTAAAATCAATGCTAATTAAAATTGATCTAGAAACGTTTTCTTTATAGATTCTTCCACCAACATTAGACTAGGATTACCTCTTTGGATTAGGCTATGAATAAAACTCTCCAAAGCGTTCAAAACAAACTTAGCATCTTGCGATAGGGAGAGAAAATCCAATTTTTGTATAAGCATAGCTGGGATCCCCCTCTCACACATGGGTTATGCACAAGGTCGAGTTCGGGAGAGCCACGCCGATTATCCCTCCACGGTTTAACCATTCATAGTATCAAGATCGTATATTGGGGGTTCTTCTTGAGGTCCAACTGTGTTCATTTGGTCTCGATGCTTCATGAATTCTGAATCTGTTCGGGGTCCTATGGATTTCAACTGGTCCACTTGTCCTCAGTTCTCTTGAAGGGTTTCATATTTGTTATCATGCCCATACGTTCAGACTGGACTATCGATTATACCTGCCCAAAGGCTGACTGGGAGTTGGTGTCCTTAGTAGCCATAATCTTTAGGGTTTTTACACGAGGTGACGGTGAAGGGAAGTCTTCTTTGTACCTAGAACAGATGTTGGTCAAACTCACTCGGGCTCCTTGGAGGGTAAATCCACAATTACTGTGTGGAATCTTGCACCAAGGTGTAAGTCCATTAAGCAGGTCGCCATCGTAATTATTCCACCCATTCATATCCTATCCCCTTCTTGTTTTGATCACGCGATGTTGGATTTCATCACCAACTAGTACAATCATTGTGAGAAGGTTTGTTTGCCTGTTGGTTCTTCCGGATTTTTTAGCGTGTGTTGTTGATTTAATAATTTTCAAGATTGAGCCTATAGATGATAAAGGTCTTTGTAGATCACGTAGGATGAAAGGGTTGCCTCCAGAAGTAGGCTACGAACCTTACATCCCAATTCACTGGAAGACCGTTACCGTGAAGAGGTAGAAAATCGTTCTGATGTATGGAGAATTGCTACTCCTTTGTTAGAAAATACTGAAAGTGCCTTGGTTATGGTTGAGGATCCCATTCCTCATACTACACATGTGTTAGAAACTCCTATTTAACAACTCATTGTTCGATTGGACTCATTTGGTAATATTATATAAGAAGAAGTCCCTCGTTTTCCATCAAGACCAATTACTAAGACATACATGGGATCCACATAACCAATTTTTAATGATGATTTTAGGACCCTCGTTCGTCATACTGACGCAACAAATCCACATCAGACACCTTCTTGTTCCATATGGAGGAATCCATTGGGACGTGATATTTATGAACATTTTGATTTTATTCGACAACCTCTTGATCCTAATGACCCTCTTATCATTGAGGCAGGACTGTCTAGTCATACTATTGATCATCCCATCGAACAAGACGTCAATCCTGCTGCTACGTCAGCACAAATCCACCTTAATGCTGGAATCGTAACACCTAATCACACACAAGATACTTCAATCATTACTCCCACCGTGACACCTCTTCATACTACAACTTCTCATGTTCCACAAGATCCTGTTGGAACACCTTTACAACAGATAATGCAGACCCTTTCTAGACATACTCAATGAACTGTGGGACATATCCCAATTGGGGGGAAACCACTATCTAGTGGGCCTATCCCTCCTGGGGGACAACCATCCTTTAGCAAGCCTACCCCTCTTGGGAGACAACCACCTTTGCATGTTCCTTTTGGGGGACAACCCCCCTTTACTGGTCAAACCATAGATGTAAATCAACCTATGGCAGGGGGGAAACCCTCTTTTGTCGAAAACCCTACACAATCCTGGGGAGTACCTCAAGGAGGTACGTTTAATAAACCTTACCATGGGGAGAAATCATACCATAACCCACAAGGAGGAGTATCAAATCTTGTTCCTTCCTGATTATATTTTGGACAACCTTATCTGGGTGTCCCAAATCCCACCTGGAGTCCTCAAGGACAATAAACGTATCCTCCCCAAGGGTCAAATGTTTACCCTCATCAAGGACAAACCATTTACCTTCCTCAAGGGAAAAATATTTATCCCCCACAACCAAATCAACCAACTTATACTCCTAAGAATCAACCCGATTTCCCCCCACTCATGAACATTCCTCAACAACAATCGAATCTTGCATATAATGTTCAACAACAACCATATATGGGAGGGCCTACTGGATAAAATTAACCACATCAACCAGTTTATGGGCCCACTAGTGTCCCTATGCCACATCAGTATCACCCTCAGTTTAATTGACAACTACCCTTTCTAGCGACACTGGATCTACCAGATTTGTCCCGGTTGACAAATCATCCCATATTGCATTTTCCTTTTTGGCCAGTAATTCCTACTAAATTATCTTCTGACATCCCCAAATTTGACGATAAATCTGGGGAAGACCCGAACAACCATGTGATGACATTCCATTTATGGTGTTCATCAAACTCATTAATGGATTATTCTATACGTTTGTGTCTTTTCCAGTGCACACTCATGGGCTCTGCAGCCAAATGGTACATTGAACTTCAAAGTGGTTCCTTTCAGGATTTCAACTCCCTAGCTATGGATTTTCTCACACATTTTCAATTACCCATCCGTTATGAGACGGGTACTGAAATTTTAACCTCCCTTCGTCAAACGAACTCTGTGCATATCTCCGATCACATTCATGAATGGAGACGATGACGAAGGTTGATTAAAGAAACCATTCCTGACCAGCTATTGGCATAATGGTTTACTAAATCTCTTTTACTCCCAATTGCTCATGATGTTTCCATGAGTGGTGTAGTCACTGAGGAAGAAGCCATTACCCAAGCTCAGTACTTAGATTTTGTTTACTCCTAGTCTGGTACTTTGTATGAGTTGATTCCAAATGCTACCCGTACTGCTACCAATCCATCCAAACCTTCTTCCACGACACATGCGGATGGAGTTATCGGTACCTTCAAAACCCAATATTCATCTCAGTCAATTGGGATGGAAAATCTCTCTGTTTCTACACCCGTTAATGGTTTGACTTCACTCTCCTCTACCTCCCTCCCGACTCAAATCTCTGAGGTGAATGCAGTTCAATCTACCCCTTCACAACAATTCGGGAGTAAGAAGAAAACAAAAAATAAACCCAATAATAATAATAATAATAATGAACATCCCAAAACAAAAACTCCACCACCTGCTACGGAAAAGAAACCATGGTGAAAATCGAAATTCCCATGTCTTATTTGTGGTGAGGATCATTTCACCCGAGACTGTCCACATCGCGATGAAGTTGAAAAAAAATTCAAAGGGAATTCCCAACCTATCGTGTTAACACATTCTTTTCCTCAGCAGCAGTCCATGGTTGCTCAAGCACTTTCTCCTCCCACGGGGGGAAGTTCTAGCCACCCTCCTAGTGATGACACCTCGACGAGTGCTCATATTTATAAGTTCAATGGGATTGATTTAATTTCTTGCACCACAACATATGAAACACCAGATACACCTAATAAATACAAGGTCATAAATGTTACCCCACCAAATCCATCTCCTACCTCGATTAGTCCTCCATATAGGTCACTTCAAATAAAGAAACCCATTTTTGACTGTATTTTATGCCCTCCCAGGAGCACTATTCGCAAGTCAACGTTTAATCCTAGTTCACGTATCGCCCAAAACTACAACATTGTTGAGAATTTGACTCAATCTTTGTGTGCTATGTTCGCTCTTGAATTTCTACATCATTTCCCAAGTCAATGTAGAATGCTCTTGGCTGCCATCGACGCCATTGATCCTAAGTCGTCAAATAATATCACGTTTAACCTAGACAAATTCAAGTCACGACTTTCTCACCAGCTTGCTTTTCAAATTGATGTATTTGTTCATAACCAACACATTCACCGCACCATATTGGATGAGGGATATTCCACTTGTGTCATGTCGTTAACTTTTTGGAAAGGATTAAAATCACCTGCACTTAACCAATCCCCTACAATGTTACGAGCATTCAACGGGAAAGGTTTTCATCCTCACAGACTCTTGCAGTCATTAGTTGTTTAGTTGGGAGGTAAGACCGTCTCTGCTGATGTAGAGGTAGTCGATTCTCCCCTTGATTACAACTTGTTATTAGGAAGAAGTTGGTTCTATGCAATGACTGTCGTTGCTTCATCGGTGTTTTGATGTGTTAAATTCCCTCATCAAGGTAAAATTGTTACTATCAACCATTTAGATTACTGCACACTCGACGCTCGCACTCCCTCCACCAACAATATTCATTTCTTGGGAGATAGTAAGATCACTTATGAAAGTGTTGGTGTAGGTCTTTTAAAATATTCTTCCCTTATGGGTACTTTCCCTGCACCACTTCATTCCAGCACACAACATATCGCCACGATCAATATGATATCAACTATGGCCTATCAATCTTTTGAATCATCTGATCCTTGGATTGTGCCTAGTCCTATGGAATTCGATGCACTATGTGACGCTATGCCACTTAGTCCAATTGAGGCTTCATACGATGCGATCCAATCTGCCTCTCCCTCTTTAGATGACCAACATCTATTGGCATCCGACACTTATTCGTTTCCATATTGGTTGAAGTCCCTATCCTCCAATTTCGACTACATCTTACAGATTTTTCCATCGAACGAATCTATTATGGAAATTCTTAGTATCGACGAGGTACCTTGGGAAGACAACCATCATCGATCATCTTTTCTTCCTAGTCTAGATGAAATTCAGGAAGATATACACTCTATCTTTCCCCTCAATATTGTTGATTCTCCCCAATCTCCTATACTTACCTAGGATACTACTTCCAAGGGGAATTTATGCAACATCTCTTCCACCACCACTATTGATATCTCGATAAAAGAAGGTATCGTGGAACATATTCATCTAAGTGCTAATTGTTCTCCTGAATAAGTAGAAGAATACACCTCTTTTTTTAAAGAATTATGTGATTTATTCGCTTGGAGCTACGAAGAAATTCCATGGATCGATCCATCAATCGTTTTGCATGAAATAAAACTTACCCAGGCATTAAACCTGTCCGACAAAAACTTCTCCTGGATCATCCTAAGAAAACCACGACCATCAAGGTAGAAGTTGAAAAACATTTGAAATATGGCTTTATATATCCTGTCCCCTTGACGAAATGGGTTTCTAACATCATTTCGGTTGCTAAAAAATAAGGAACCATTCGTGTCTGCGTCAATTATAGGGATCTCAACAAGTTTTGTCCAAAAGACAATTACCCTACACCCTTTATCGACCAAATCATTGATAATTGCGCTGGAAACGTTATTTTCTCTTTCATGGATGGATTTTCAAGGTATAACCAGATCGACATTCTTCCAACTGATCAACATAAGACAACCTTCATCTACCCATGGGGGACTTTTACTTATAGAAAAGTACCTTTTGGTCTAAAAACCGTTGGTGCTACATTCCAACAGGCCATGTCATATGCTTTCCACGATATCAAACATATTGCAGAACCGTACCTTGATGATTTACCTGCCCATTCATTTAATCACCAAGACCATATTGGTCATTTACGGGCCATGTTTCATCGATGTCGGTACTACCATATCTGTTTGAACCATCACAAATGCATCTTCATTGTTGAATCAGGTCAACTACTCAGTTTCATTGTCTCCAAAGATGGGATTAGGGTGGATCCCTTAAAAATCAAATCTATTATTTCTTTACGTCCTCCCAACAATCTAACCCAGATACAAAGTTTGCAAGGGAAAGAAAATTTTCTTCGGCGTTTTATGTGTAATTACGTCGAGCTTACTAAAGGGTTTATGTGATTGTTGCAAAAAGGCACTCCTTTCATCTGGGATGACACTGCTCAATGATATTTCGATTCTCTTAAGCATGCATTGACCCATACACCCCTCTTACATCCTCTGAATTATGCACGAGACTATATCCTTTATTTAGCAGCCTCTATTGCCATTATCACTATGGTGTTAGTTCAAGAGGACCCTAATGGTAACGAACATGTGATATATTATCTGAGCAAGAGTCTATCTGGTCCCGAGCTCCGATATTCACACGTTGAAAAGTTAGCTCTGGAAGCCCTCATTTTCATCCAGATATTTCACCATTACATCTTGTTACGCACTACCATGGGCATTGTGGACTTGAACCCCATGTACCATATTCTAACACGTCAAGTCCTTGAGGGAAAATATTCCAAATGGATCGTTATTCCTAAGGAATTCGATCTCGATTTTTCCATATCAAAATCTAAAAGGTCCTTGGTTTTTGCGGAACTTATTTGCGATCTTCCCCATGCTGATGAAGACACTAAGCCGAATGATTCTCTTCCCGATGAATCTTTGTTCCTCATTAGCACGTCCGACCCTTGGTATGGAGATATTCTTCTCTATCTTCAAACCCAACGTTTTCAGCTCGATATCTCCTGTGAATAATGTCGTCGTATCCGCCACCATTCTAAACGCTACCTTATCATCAGTGACACTTTTTATCGTCGTGGTATTGACACTATCCTACAACATTGTTTAAACCACGATGAGGCTGAATGTTTTTTGAATGATTTTCACCTAGGTTCTTTTGGTGGTCACCTTTCTGGGATGGCTACGACCTAGAAAATCTTACGTGTCAGTTATTTTTGGCCCTCCATCTTTAAATATTGTATTCAGGTTGTCCAAAAATTCCCACCTTGCCAATTCTTTCACAATAGGGCACACACCTACCCTACTCCGCTACATCCTATTATCGCCATCGACCCCTTTACCAAATGCGGCATTTATTTCATTCAATGTAAGCCTACCTCAGCCGGGGGCCACGATTATATCATCGTTGTCGTTGATTATTTCACTAAATGGGTTGAGGCTATGCCTATATTTATTAATGATGGTCGTACTACAACCCTCTTCATTTTTAACCACATCATCGCTCGCTTTGGTGTTCCACAAGCCATTGTCACTGATCATGGTTCACATTTTCAAAACCAGAGGATGAGTGAGTTACATGTCAAGTTGGGTTTTCTCCATGAAAACTCCTCCCCTTACTATCCTCAAGCAAACAGACAAGTTGAAGCTATTAACAAAGTCCTTAAAACTGTGATCCAACACATGGTGGGGGTAAACAAAACTTCTTAGCACTTGCAACTTCTCTCTGCCCTTTGGGATTATCGTACCTTAGTGAAAAATGCAACTGGATTCACTCCATTCCAATTGGTATATGGTGTCGAAGCAGTGTTACCAATCGAGTGTGAAATCCCTTCATTGAAACTCACCGTAGAACTCTTGCCTCACACATTTGTTGAAGAGGAACGATTCCTATATTTGACTAAGTTGGACGAAACACGTCACGTTGTTTCTCTTATTAATGAGACATATAAAACATGAATGAAGAATCAATATGACAAATCCATTCAACCTCGTACTTTCGCAAAAGGAGACCTAGTCCTTGTTTATGACCAAGCTCATGATAAGCTAGGGGCAGGAAAGTCAAAACCTCTGTGGCATGGACCCTATATCGTAAAACGTGTATTGCATAGAGGCGCCTATGAGCTAGTTGACTACGATGGAATATCTCTCGGTGAACCCTGGAATGGGCTTTATCTCAAGAAGTAATATGCATAGAACATCTGACATGTGTCATTTGTACACCATTGTACTATATTTCTTATTTGGTGTGTCTTTGCTCTTGCGTGTACGAGTTTTCTTTTAGCTGCTTATACTTTTTCTTGTGATTGCATGCACATATGACATCTCCCTTTCCTATCTTTGTTGGGTTTGTAGATGGTGCTAGTCGGCACACCCAAAACATTGCTTCTGCAGCTTGGGTCATTTACCACTCTGATGAGTTGGTGAGTTCTGGAGGCATTTTCGTAGGATTGGCGACCAATAATGTGGCAGAATATCATGCTGTCATTGGACTTTTAACCGAGGCATCCTCTCTAGGTATATCTCATATAATCATCAACCTAGACTCTCAACTCGTGGTTTGTCAGCTTAATCGAGTCTATGTTGTTCGCAACCCTATCCTATTGCGTCTCCACCTATGAGTTCGTCATCTTGAGAGAAGGTTTGAATTTACAAAATACAGACACATACCAAGAGAACTCAACACAACATTGGATTTGCTAGAAAATTATATTTTGGATTGGTATCTTGCGCATAGATAAAAAATTTAAAAAGAAATGACTCATATGTACATTAAAAACATCACACAAGATAATTTGTAACACCATTGGCACCACAAAACTTTAATATATATATATATATATATATATATATATATATAATGTGTGATAGAAAAAATTTGTTTTACATCAAAAAGTACATGGTAGGGAAAAATCTGGGCCCTCATGCCCATGATATCATCATGAAAAGACTACAAAACATATAGAGGATCCTAGTCCTCCTACACCATGTTGTGCTCCGAGAAGCACACGACTGCACGAGCCACTCCTCAGAGAAAGTGGTTCAAACTCTCAGGGACCCCTATTGCATGCCTCTACAGATGAAGAGGTATGTCTCACCTCTTGAGAGGTGGGACACCCATAGTGAGGCCTCAAAGGTTCCTCTCAACCTTTCAGAGACCTCCCACTGCCACCTCTTTTTCCACAACTATATGCACATCTCCATGACTCCCTAGTGTCGACATATATTCCAGATGTGATGCGCCTCTATCTGCATGATGAAACAATACATCTGTTAAAATCCCTCTTTGTACACATAAAAATAATATAAATTTCAAAATAAAAAAACACATGATAAGGTTTTGGTTTCGTACTTGACGCATCCCATTCAATACCCTCTAGAAGGACTAATTCCATGCTTCCCCGGAAATCCACTCCGGCATATGGGAAGTCCTCGATAACAATTAATTTCCTTCTCCACCAAGCAAAGAAGTCAGTCGTGAACTTGAACTATGAGTCGGTCCCCAATCTTGGGGACAAACTTGTCCATCTTTCCATATGTGGCTCAGTCGTCGGTCATGCCACCAACGCAATATGTGCCTACATATGAGGTATTCTCTCTACAAAGAACGAAACCAAGAAGGAACCATAGCCAAACTGTTTATGTTTCCCAATCCTACACTTTGTGATTTGATCCTTCACATTCCGAAGGAATACTGCACTCCAGTTGAATAATCTTGGCTTCGCATATTGTAGAGCATAAGACATTTGTGATTTTGAATCAAAATGTGCACTTGTGTTACTTTCCAGGTTGGTTATGGAAAATAAAATAGATCGTAATGACAAATCTCTGACATCCTTGATCACGATTCGTCCCTCGACTAATCGTGACCCTGGAATATAATGGCCAGCCACGTACACCTCGGCAGGTTGAGGAGTATCTCGTTGCCCAGACAAAATGATAGGAGTCCCTCTTCTCGAGAGGTCAGTCAAAAAGTACACATCATCTAGCTCAATTTTGAGCAATTGTGGTCCAATACGAAACGCGTGTTCAACGTCATCCCACAGTCCAATCAGATACTCAAGTAATAAAACTTGTTTTTTCATCTTTTGTAATTTGAAATACTTGAGGAGACCACAATTCCTCAAAGCGACCCTTGTTTGAGGGTTTTGAAATGCGGCTATATCATCAAGCTTGTGCTCATGTTCTTTCCATTCGATCATGGTTTTAATCCGTGTAAACTACAAAAACATACATTTAAAAACCTTTAATCATTCTCTCATAGCAAAAAATTGGGTATTTTTAGCATAAAAAGAAACATTTTTTTTCAGTGTTGCATCGACGCTCCCCTAAGCTCATCCACAGGGCGCTAGCGATCCCCTGGCACATGCACCCTTTTGATTCATATTTGTCTTTACTTGCAAGTCTCGAAGAAGCATATTTTTCATTAAAACCTTGTAACACTGAAGAGCGTGGTCTTTATTCTTTCTCACGGTCGAAAAAAACATGAGAATGTAAGCGAGTAGACTTTTATCTATTTTTCGGGCTTGTGAAGGTTACACAAAAAAGGAAACCCTTGGAGTCTCCTTTAAGCTCTTTTCAGACTCTTTAAACATGAAAATATTGTCGAGTGATCTTGCTTCCTTTCACACTCGTTAAAAGGTTTGAAAGGGCATATTTCGAGTGGTATTTTATCGCGTTTTTGGCCTCGCAAGACTAAAATTATGAAAAAGGACAACCCTAGAGTCATATTTAAGTTCTTTTCAAACTCTCTAAACATGAAAAACCACCGAGTTTTCCTTCTCTGGACTCGTTAAAAATCAGACATTGAAGGGCCCATATGGGACCGAACCCATACTTCTTCTGGTTCGTTAAACAAAGGACGAGGAAATTACCGAAGGTGAGTTATATCGAGCATGTGTTATCCTCCTCAAGATCATAAAAACAAAAAGAGGTACTCATCTATCTGGATGGGGGGAAAAATTGAAGGAAGCAAGACAAACCATTTTTTAGATTTGTCACATGTCACTCTTGCAGCCGCCCTTGAACACAACATGTTGTCTTTACATTCATTTTAATCCATTGAACCTTTGCACTAAACCAATCCTTTGAGTTTCTTTACTTCTTTGGGTCACCCGATGAAAGTCATAGTATCCATTGCATCATGTCTTGGTCCATGTTAAGTTTATGTTGCTTGTGCATCAGTGTTCAAGGGAAGTATCCACCTCGATAGTCAACCATCACAATATTCTAGTTTCAATAATCATGTCAGTCCATACTAATTTGATTCATCATCTTACATCTCTATGTCAGTTTTGTGTGGTTGATGAGGGATACATCAAGGCCCTCCTTCGAGAATTCTTTTCCCATAGTCATCAACACATTATCCAAGAAATTTGAATTAGAAACCAGTCAATACCTTGGCACCTGCATGCCTCAATGGTAGGTCTCCTCTCCCTTGAAAGTAGGTTTACATCATTGACCTCTAATTGCATGATTCCACGAATGTTTGACTTCAGCTCATTTATTCACATTCATTGGATTGTAATGGGGTACGTTGGGAGTCATTGACATCACAAGTGATTTCTCTTGCACTTTTTAACAATTTACCTCAATGACCGGTAATCAAGTGGTTTCTACCATGTTCGACATCAAAACATCTATTCACATGGCTAGATTCATACGACATTAGGATTGGGACGAAGACCCTGTGTTGAGCGTTCACTTTGATATCTTCTTTACCTAATCTGTGAAAGGAGATCATTTGAGCATGTTGATATATACATTGTCACATAGATCCACTTTGTATTGGTTCGTGGCTATGTGTTATCATCTCATAGATCCACTGTGTATTTATTGTGGCTACGATCAGTTCATGTCATGGAGGTATAGATCCACATTGTATCTTTGGTGGCTATACCCTTAAGTCAATATGATTATGGATCTGCAGTGTATTTGGTGGTGGCCATACCTTAAGTCCTTTATCACTCAAGCATAGGTATACATGCCTTGGGTTTGAAACATATGATGACAATTGTTTGATGTTTTTTTGTAGCTTCTACCAGGTTCTCTGACTCCATACCCTTGCTTCAAAAATCTACAAAGCGCTTCAGTCATCATTTTTCGTCTTCTGACCTTGCACTTTGGGGGGCAATCTGTTACACATAAAAATTCCTCACTTCGATAATGTCTCATTGTCATTTTCGCAAGTGTCACAAGTGTCGTAAACATTATATTTTTGTCTCGTATGTGTTGCATTGCGGACGAAATCATAAGAACACTGGGTACACCCTCTAATATTTGTTAGAAGAGGAAAACATGTCATTTGGAAAATCTTACAAACATTTTTCCTTGAAGAAATATCATCTTCAATGAATTTTTGGAGATCAACACTCCCATGCTCACATGAAGGGAGAGCTAGTGCTCCTTGTCTACATGTCAGGGAGCGTGATAGCACTCTGTGGAAATCTTTGTGGGAGCACCGATATGTTGAGGTAATCTTGCGGATGATTCCCCCTTATATCTAAGTACAACTAGAAATAATCTGAATTATTTTGGCTCGAATTCAAGTTATAGGATGGATCTAAGGGAAATCTCACAACTAATGGGGTCATATCCTCAACTTATTACAAAAATAGCTAATATGGTTGAGCCTCTCAATGCCTATATAAGGAGGAATTCTCATGGTAAAGAGGAGGAGAATATCAATGAAAAGTAGTGTCATTTTGATCATGGATCTTTCGAGAAAGGGTTGGACAAGGAGGACTTGGTGAGGCTGCTGCATTTGCATCTATAGATTGTAAGCACCTTGTTATGTTCTCATTAATATATATTCTTGGCCTATTTCCTTCAAGTTTGTGTATGTTTGCATGAGCTTGTCTCTTCTTGATAAATCTAGTTTAAACTAATCTTGGTAGAATAGGAAGCATGTATTGTCTTTGTTGTCTATTTAATTGTATAACTCATTAAATGGATCGAAGATCAAGTTCAAACTGGACCGAGCAAGGACAAAATTCAGAAAAAGGTATACCATGATTTCTTCCTCTTTTTCTTTGACTATTTTAGCTACATTTAAAGGAATGTCAGTGTTCAATGTTAGCATTTTTCTTTCTTGATCATAGGGGTCTAAGATCCAAGAGGACATTCACCTATCCACGGGAGAATTTTCCTACAACACAAGGGTTGGAAATAATGATGACATAATGAAACCAAGAGGCCATAGAGGTAGGACAAAAGGAGCAAGTCAACATCATCGTAAGTGATATTGAAAACAATTAATGGTATTCAGACACCATTTATTACTTGAAAAACATCATGTTCCCTATTCATTTGGTGGAACATAAAATAAGATCCCTAAGACTCAAATCCATGAAGTATTTCCTAACAGAAGAGGGTCTCGGGTGGAAAAACCCATATGGGGTGATCCTTAGATGTGTTGATAAATAAGAAGATAATAATTTAGTCACAGAACTCCACGTGGGACATTGTGGAGGCCATTTTGTAGCACACGCCACGACCCATAATATTTTAAGAGCAGGGTATTATTGTCCTACTAGTTTCTCTGACACACATCGATATGTTAGAGCTTGTCATCCATGTCAATTGTTTACCAACAAGAAGAACCTCCCTGACCTTCCCCTTAAACCGATCATCGTAGAAGCATCCTTTCAACAATGGGGACTGGATTTCATTGGTGAGTTCAAAGAAAATTCTAGTAACGGGTATCGATGGATTTTGACTGCCACTAATTACTTCACCAGATGGATGGAAGTTATCCTGACTAAGAAAGAAACAAAAGAAGTCATGATGAAATTCCTTGAGGAAAATATTATTACTAGGTTTTGTGTCCCTACTCAGATAACCACTGACAATGCCAAATACTTTAGCTCAATGGCACTCAATGGGTTTTGTTTCAAGTATGGAATTGTTTTATCACACTCTTAGAATTGTTATCCTCAAGGAAATGGATTGGTAGAATCCAACAACAAAAACATCATGAACATTGTAAAAATGATTGTTGGGTATGTGTTATATTATTTTCACAAGTAGGAGTGTATGTGTTGCACCGAGAACGCAGGGGGTTCGGGGGCAATGCCCTCGAGAATTTTTTTTTTCCTCAGGAAACGTGTCACATTTTTGGGCGATTTTTTGGCGCATGATTTTTGCCGATGGTTTTCTATTTCTGGTTAAGGAATTAAGGTTGTTGACTAATCCAAGTCATTGGGTTAGGGTTTTGGATGTTGTTGGCTCCTATATGTATATTGTATTGTAAACAATGTAACACCATGAATGAATATAAAATATGTTGGTTTTCCCGGTTTGGGTTTCCAGGGGAAAAATCTCTGTGTAATGTTTGTATTTGCCATTGTATCTCTTATGCTCTTTTACTGAAAATCTGTTTGCAGTAAATATTTTACAATATTAAAATCTACATTTGGTATCATAGCTTTTTTGGCTTCAGGGGCATGCCTTTTTGGTCAAGGGTTTGGCTCGGGACTGTGATAAGCCTTGTTACAGTGGGAGATTTGTGGTATTGATTTTTCAGGTGAAAAGAAATGGTGAGAAATTCGAAAATGGAGATCTAGAAGTTTAATGGACAAAGTTTTGAGTTGTGGAAGCTCAATATGGAAGATATGTTGGTGGAAAAAGATCAGTGGATCGAGGTAGATCCAAGTACTGCACCTACAGGAACTTCAGAAGATGATTGGAAAAAGTTGGATCAGAAGGCAAAGAGCACAATTCGACTGTGTCTCTTAGATTCAGTATTACTGAATGTGTCATAGGAAGCTACAAGTTGGGGAAGTTGTATTAGTATAAATCCCTAGTAAATAAACTATTCCTAAGAAATAATTTGTATAATCTGAGGATGAGAGATGGAGACTCAGTGGCAGAGCATTTGAACGCTTTCAATACTATGGTAAGTCAGTTATTATATGTTGAGATTAAAATTTAAGATGAAGATAAGTGTATCAATTTACTTTGTTCTTTACCAGACTCATGGGAGAGTCTGGTTGTGGCCATAGGTAGTAATACAACTTCCTTGAATTTTGATGAAGTGGTCTCATCCTTGTTGTCGGAGGAGATGAGATGAAATAATATGGAAGGACAGAGCACAGACGCAATATTTGCAAGAGGATGCTACCAGGAAAGAAATAGATCTAAGTTCTCAAGTGGGAGATCTAAGTCTAAGGGTAGATCTAAATCTCCCAGAAATTTTGTAAAGGTATGTTGGATATGAGGAAAATAAGGGAATTGTGTTAAGAACCAAAGAGTGAATACAAAAGAACCACAATAGATATAGAAGAACAATATGCAAAATCTCATGTATTACTATCAAACCCTTGAGGTAGGGCAACACCATACAATGGATCCTATTATGGAAGGGATCCTCTCCTGTTCACTTGTCTCTTCGAGGGGGCATCCTCCTATTGAGATACTGTTCCAATACAATATTTCTCTTCATGTCTCATTACATTGCTTGAACCCCTTTATATAGTGCTACCATCACCTAAGAACATTCTAGAGGAGGAATCTTCTAGAAGTAGAACCTTCTAAGAATTCGTCTTACATTTATTATATCTAATTACCCATTTAATATATCTAACTACCATAGTGGGCCTTATTTAATAATATAGTGGACCTATTCCACCTTACATTGAATGACCTCCACTATTATCACTATGGGCCCTCTAGGCCCCCCCACTACCACTCTAGCTACCTTACATTCCATCCCCCTTATGAAAGCGTTGTCCTCAACACTTGATGTACAACCATATACCAGGGTCCCATGGATAATTGTGGACCATAATGCTGAAGAAGACTGGAGAACCAAGGTCCCATGTAGAAAGGAAAGTCACCATGCTGAAGTAGTCCAACCACCATTGTAATCCCGG
>SNQJ01S0041612.1:144466-169228 GCA_010110895.2 Picea sitchensis | reverse complement strand
ATTTTGGAGAACAAAAGTGTTGTTCTGCTACACTGATGATATAATAAAAGGACTTGTCCAGAGAGCATCAAACTTGCCATGTTTACCCATTTCTTGCATTGTTGCATCCCATTTCAAAACTAGATCTCCTACTTTAAAAATATCTTCCTTCACCTTTCTATCAAAAGTGTCCTTCATATTCCTTTGATGCAAGTCAGTCTTCTCAACCAACTGTTTTCTGGCTTGCTGTAATTCAACCAAATGAAAAATCCTCCTGGTAAGATCATTTGGCTCGGAATCAGCCTCCTGAAGAAAACTGACTACTGGTAACACGAGCTGGATTGGAAAAGCAACTTCTATGCCATAAACTAGCTTGAATGGAGATGTATCAATAGATTTATTATTTGTTACTGTATCATCCCATAAAGTGAACTTTAATTTAGAGTCCCAACTCCTTTGATTTTGATCTAGTAATTTTTTAACAATTTTTATCAGACTCTTATTTGAAGACTCGGCAAGACCATTGCCTTGTGGATAATAGGTTGTACAATGAACTAGATAGATTCCCATGTCCTCACACAAATTTACCAAGGCTTTAGCATTGAATGTTTTTTCATTGTCTGTAACAAGTATTTTGGGACAACCAAACCTAGCAAAAATATGATCATATAGAAAGTTAATGCTTACTGTATGATTGGCGTTCCTGGTGGGAATGGCTTCGATCCATTTCGTGAAGTAATCAATAGAAACAAGAATCCATCTGTGTTGATTGATAGAAGGTGGATGTATTTCTCCAATGAAATCTAACCCCCATTGTTGGAAAGGACCTATAACCATAACAGGTTTAAGGGGCAGAGATTTATCACATGATTTGACAAATGTACATACATTGGAAAATAAACAAGGCCAATAGTAGTGAGCTCTCAAAATTTTATGAGAAGTGGTTTTCCAGTAATGGTGTCCTCCACATTCATTGCTATGAAATTTTGTCATTGTTTGAACTGATTCTACCTTGTTAATGCATCTCAAGGGTATCCCTAATGGATCTTTCCAGAAAAACATCTTGTCACTTGTGCAAAAATTGATGGCCTTAAGCTTCAAAGATCTCACTTGTGTCTTGCTCATGTCTGGTGGAGCTGTCAAATTTTGCAACAAATAAATTATATGAATGTACCATTCACAATCTTCCAAGTGAGAGGATACCTGCAAATCATAGTTGAGTTTCTCTGCTGAAATTTGATGTTGATCACTTTCAGTATTTACCCCAACAAAATTTATCTCTAACATACTACAATTGTCATGTGCAAGAAGTTTGGCAAGTCCTTGGCCTTTGATAAGTTTTATTGGCTTGATATCTATATCAAATTCAATCATTTTATCTATCCACTTGCTCCTCTTACCATCAATGTCATGCTGAACAAGGAAATCTTTCACCGAACTTGAGGGTACATATGATATTACCTTGGCCTGCAGTATATAGATATTGAATGCTTTGAGTGATTTGATTAGTGCATAGGCCTATTTTTCAATTGGGTCACACTTAATTTCAGCATTCCTCAAAACTTTGTTGTAAAATGTTCCTAGCTTCTCGTGCCCATCTTCATTCTTTTGTAACAACACTAGTGCAATTGTATCATTAGAGGCAAATGAGAAAATATAAAAATCTTTATCAAAATTTAGGCTAATTAAGAGAGGGGCTATCATAATATATTTTTTGATAGATTCAAAATAATGCCTCACTTCTTTTGTCCACTTTACTTCAGAAGCTTTTCTCAACATGCATGCGATATATTTGGTAAGCTCAGCAAAATTTGCAATAAACCTACTGATGAAATTTACGGTTCCAAGGAAAGATTGGATATATTTCTTGGATCTTGGGAGAGACAATTTATGAATTGCCTCTACTCTTGTTGGATCACTCTTCACTCCATCTTCATAAACAATATGCCCAAGCAACTTGCCTTCTCTGAGTGAAAAATGGGATTTCTTGGGATTTAAAGAAATACCATATTGCCTACATTTCAAGAAAGTCTTTCTTAGATGTTGCAAGTGATCTTCATGGATGTATGAAAAAACTGTGATATCATCAAGATAAATCAAGACAAATCTGTCTTTTTCCCCCATGAAAGCAATATCCATTGCCCTCTGGAATGTTTCTCCTGTATTAATCAGTCCAAATGGCATTTTTTAGTACATAAATGTACCCCATGGTGTAGTATTTTTTTGTTTTTTCCCTATCGTTTGGATGGACTTCAATTTGGTTATACCCTGAGAAACCATCAATGAATGACATGACACTAGCTCCAAAAACTTTATGTAGAATATGTTCCATCTTAGGCAATGGGTAATTTATCTTTTTTAGAGCATTTGTTTAGATTCCTGAAGTCTACACAGAGTCTAATCTCACCATTTTTCTTTCTAACGGGAACAAGGTTGGCAATCCATTCAGAGTATCTAAGAGGGATGATGATCTTGGCATCCAACATTTTTTTGATTTCCTTCTCCATAATAGGCAACATTTTTTTTTTTTTTTAATTATATATATATATACAGAACATAATTAATTTTAGTTTGTTAAGCCCTAATGTTGGATCATTACCCCTTCATTTGGGCATAATATTATATTAGTAATGTTATTTTATTTATGTGCGACTGGGCCATTGGTTGTAATTATACCTCCTAGTCTCCTATATATACCAGGGGAGACATTTTCATTTTGAATCATCTTGTACTTGAACATTTAGGATGGGGTAAAAGGTTGCTCCCTCAGAAAGAGGCTTATTATCTGATGTCTCTGTTTCAAAGTGTTGAGTACTTTTCCTAAGGGTTTTCCGTACTATGTAGAGGGGTTTGGTTCTTAACATATGGTGTCGGATCTTGGGGTTTTATTTGCTACACTATAGAACCAGTAGAATTTTAAGCTTCTCTTTTGTTTCTACAACATTTCGAGGAAGAGCGGCAGAGTGTATTTGAGTATCTGGATCCAAGTATGTTGGGTTCAAAATTCAGCTCACGAGGCCTTATACTTTAGGATATATTTTTATTACCAAAGATAGGGTTTTGGAATCATCTACAGAAATAGAGTCATTGTGGAATTGTCGCTATAAAACATTTTTGTAACATTTCAAATACCAGCACAGGAATATATTTACAGAAATTAGTAATATAGGTGTGGTAAAAGTTCAACTACAGGTCATTTAAATTTGTATATACCTTGTGTAGATAGAGATTATCTGACTAGTCCTGTGACTAGTCTCAAAGGATATTCAGGTAAAACAAGCATAACTTCTTGCTAGGTATCCAAATTGGAGTGGGACTAGTTGCATTGGATACTCTAGAAAGAATTTATTATTGTTTGTAGTATTTTGGGTGCGATGTTTAGAATTTGATATCAATTATTTTGTGCGGGAATTCTCTGGTGAGATCTCCTGGAAGGACAAAAATCAGCAAGTTATTGAGGAGGTTCTGATGATAAATTCCATGGCCGTCAATTTTGATCAGACACCGTGGCATTGTAGAGGAAAATATGGAGAACTACCTAAAATAAAGTTTCATACCAGAGGGCGAAACTTGAAGATGGGAATAAGTCAAATGTTGTCCTAGCAGAACCACCTCAAAATCAAGACTCTAAAGTGATATTTGGCCAACATACTGCCACCCAAAAGGACCTTCTACTGCAATAAACTCCAGGAAATCTAATTGGACTTTTGTTTAAGGTGAAGAAATGTGTAGGTAAATAAATGATTTACAAAAAGAAGACAATAACTAAATATGAACTACAAAGAGATGATGGATTCAATGGAAGCTAAGTTTGGATACTAAGATGGATTGAATGCAAGCTGAATTGATGGATTCAATGGGAAGCTAAGTTGGGATACTAAGATGAACATGGCTTAAAAAAGGAGATCATGGAAGTAATGAGAAATTTCGTAATAGAAGACACCCAAAAGTGAAAATGCATCCCACATCAAATTCTGATGAGGACACAAGGAAGATGAATCAAGAATGGAAAACTCCAACTTTGGTTTGAAGACCAGCTTAGTTCCTAAGATTGATGAGGAATTTTGATGTAGGACCCAATCACATGGATACTTAGGATGGGGCAATTCTTTGATCTCCATAATGTGCCACATACACACAAAGAGTACAATTGGCTAATAGCTATATTTAGAACCTAATCAATGAATTTATTTGAGTATTGATGGCTTTGTTCCCTAAATGCGTGATCACTTGGACAATTTTCTGGAAGAAATGATATCACACTAAGAGGATACAAAAGGAGCAATACCTTTTTTAGGCAATTGATAAATCTCAAACAAAAAGGGTTCAGTTACCGAGCACATTAAAGAACTCTCAAGATTGAATAGAAAGACAGCGATGTCCCGGATAGGCATGATTGATGTATTCATGGTTTTAAAGGACAGCAGGTCAACATGAGTTTGCAGACCCCAAATCATTAGATACATTTAAGGTATGGCAAAAGAAATGTTGAAAGTAAAAAATATGGCTATGGCTACTGAAGGAATTTATCTAACATCTATAAGAACAAAGTGCTCAGCTATAAAACACCTCAACCTACAAAGTTTGACCTCAACAATTGGAGGGAAAGAAAAGAAAGGTTTACATGGCACAATTTAGGCAGCACAAGTCGCAATTAAGGGACATAAGTGTGGTGAGAAGAAATTATTCTACATAGTTGTGAAGAGGAGAAGAACAAGAACAAGAACCATCCTCAAGATGAAATTGTAGAAGCAATTTCGTCACGAAGGGATTGACTCTGATATAAGTGTGACCATTGTTGGAATTAGCACTCCTCAAACCCTCAAGATTGAAGGATACATCAAAAAGAAAAAGGTAATAGTCCTAATTGAGTTATGGAAGTACTCATAATTTCATTCCACGAAAAATTAGCCAAGATCTCAATTGTTTGTATATCCCGGCACGGAGTTTCAAGTAATGATTGAGATGGAGGAACTATCAATTGCTTTCAGGAAAATACAATAAGATCAATCTTACTATGGGGAATATGCAATGAATATTCAAATGATTGTTATATACCTATGGGTGGTGGAGATGTTGTACAAGGAATCCAATGGTTACAATCGTTAGGAGCAGTGGCTTTTAATTTTCAAAGAACTTTTCATAAATTTTCATTGGAAGGAAAGAAATTAAGTTAAGAGGAATCTGGGAAGTAGGTAAGGTGTCATCCTATGACATGACAAAATTATTGAAAAGAGGAGACATCAGGCATTATTGCACAACTATGCTCCACTAGATGCCAAACCTCTAAATATCTATTCCTCAAGATCTCAAGGATCATTATTAAGCATTCCAAAGTATTTGAGAAGATATTCCCAAAGGTCTCCCTCCCTTTCGGAAATCATGATCATGAAATTTGCCTAATTCATGGGAGTGTTCCACCTAACATCAAGCATTACAAATACCCTTATTCCCAAAAAATAGTGAAATTGAGAGTATGGTTGAAGAAATATTATAGTTTAGAATTATTATACCTAGCCAAATTACCTACTCTACACTGGTGGTAATGGTATTCAAGAAAAATAACTCATGGCGTATGTGTCGAATTATAGAAGCTCAACAAGATCATGCAGAGATAAGTTTCAATTCCGTGATTGATGAATTGTTAAAGATGAACTACATGGAGCAATCTATTTCACAAAGATTGACCTTAGTTAGGGGTATCATCGGATGAGAATGAAGGAAGAAGATGTCCAAAAAAACAACATTATGAACTCAAGAAGGCCATTATGAATTTTGGTCATGCCTTTTGACACAAATGCACCTTCCACATTCAAGGTTGAAGTGAATTCCATTTCAATCCCTTTCTTAGAAAATTTGTGCTAGTATTTTTGATGATATACTAATCTATAGCAAGTCAGGGGAGGATCATCTGCAACATGTTGACAAGGTGCCTAGCTACTAAAGGAGTAAAAAATATATGCCAAACCATCAAATGTTTATTTGGAGTAAAGGAGGTAGAGTATTTGGGTCATGTTAATCTCATGAAGGTGTCAGAGTGAGCCCTAACAAGATTAAAGACCATGATGGTGACGATTCCCAAAACATTAAAATGTAGAGGATTTTTTGGGTTGACAAGTTACTACATGAGTTTATTTGAAACTATGGAAGAATAGCAGCACCAGCTATGACACTAAACTAAGAAGGATGCATTTTCATGGAGACTCGGAGGAAACTAATCTTTTGAACAGAACAAAGGTGTGTAAATCTCTTGTCTTGACTACTCCGGACTTCACAAAAACTTTATTGTGGAATGTGATGCATGGGAAATGGAATTGGTGTTGTCACAATGCAAGAAGGAAGGCCCACGGCTTTGAAATTTGACCACTCAAAGGAAGGGACTTACACAAACATTTATGAGAAGGAATAGCCGGAGAAATACCATGCATTGAAAAAGCATCCGTTACACCTAATAGGTAGGCACTTCAAGGTCAAAAGCGAGATCATGATAGTCTTAAATGCTTCTTGGAACAAAAACTGTCTGAAGAACAACAAAATGGGTAACCAAGATATTAGGCTATGATTTCAAAATGAATCCTATAAAGGAAGCAAAATGTTGTGGCGGTCCTCTCAAGAAAGGATGAAGATGTTGAGGCCTTTCTTTGTGCTATCTCGATCATCCAACCGATTGGATAATGAAGCAAGGGATGAATGAAAAAATATGGCGAAAAAATGTCGACTCTCATTCAAAAGGTTGCAGTAGGGATTCAGTGCATCAAATACATTTACATGGAAAAATGATTCACTTTATGGTACAAATGTACTTATATTTATGTAAGGACTCCCAACTCAAACAAAGGTGCTATTGGTGCACCTCTCGATGGGAGGGAACTCGGGATTTTTTGAAACCTACCATAGAGTCAGAGTATTTTTTTGGGATGGCCTTAACTAATGTTCAAAGGTTTGTGGTAGAATGTCTGGCTTGCCAACAAAATAAGGTGGAAACAGGTAAGACCCCAGGTCTTTTACAAAAATTATCCATCCCAAGTCAATGACGGGAGGAGGTTTCCACGTAGTTTCATCGCAGGGTTATACCAAATTACGGAAGAGTGTCATCATGGTGATTGTCGATAGACCGACCAAGTACACACACTTTTTGGCACTCTCATCGCTAAAGCTAGTGCAGTTGCCACCTCATTCATGGCAGTTCAAAAGCTTACATGGCCCAAAGATTATTGCAAATTGTGAAGTCCCATATTCCTTTGGACATTTTGGGGCTGAGAATTGTTATGTGTTTGGAGGTGGTGGCTCAATATCCTATCATCCTCAATCTGATAGGCGAGATAGTGAATGATATGCGGAAGGAGCTGTGTTGCTTTGTCTCGATAAACAAACACAATGGTCAATGGTTACCCTTGGCAGAATGGTGAGCTGCTTACTTCCTTTCTGCTGCAACAAAAATGACACCATTATGGCACTTTATGAATCACCCTCCTTCCATCCTTCTTCTCTAAAAGAAAAATCTGTAAAGTGTTCAAGGCGATTGGAAGATCACATCGAGAATCAACAACCAAACTCTCCAAATGTAAAAGGACAACCTGACCATGGCACATAATTTCATGAAACAACAAGCGGATCAACATTGTAGTGAAAGAAGTTTTTGAAGTAGAGGATTGGGTGTTTTAAGACTATAATATATAATGAGATGTCCCTCAAAGAAAGCCAGAAGGATAATAAATTATCTGCATTACTATGGACCTTATAAGGTGTTGCAAAAGATTGTTACTAAGGCCTAAATTGGAAGCCTTTTGCATCTTCAGTACACCTGGTTTTCATGTTTCATACTTAAAGAAGGTTATAGGTGACAGATCCAGTTCAAACCATATTTCTAGAACTTGTGAGGAAGGAAAAATCATATTGGAGCACAAAGCCATCACTGACACAAGAAATTAATGACTAGGGAATAGATCATTTTGAGGAGTATCTCATTAAATGGAGAAACTATCATTTGTGAAGAGATTCCACTTGGGAAGATGAGTCTTTATATATAAGCATCCATACTTACTCAAGAGTTGCAGACAACAATTGTCTCAAAGGGAGGGGCATATTGGCATAATGTTGTCTCATTGCCCCTTAATTAGAATATTATATTAATAATGTTATTTTACTTTATGGCTTTAGGCCGACAGTTCAATTATACCTCTAGTCTTATTTATGTCGGCTTTAGGCCATTAGTTGTAATTATACCTCCTAGTCTCCTATATATACCAAGGAGACATTTTCATTTTGAATCATCTTGTACTTGAACATTTAAGTGGGGTAAAAGGAGGTTTCCCCCTCGAAGAACCTTATTATCTGAAATTATATCTGTTTCAAGGCGTTGAGTACTTTTCCTGAGGTTTTTCCATGCTATATTGAGGTTTTGTTCTTAACAGTTTTTGTCTGAAAGGTTTTGTGTCTTTGTTCAAAGGAATTTTATGTTGAATAATATTTGTATTGTATGTCTTCAAATCACTATACTGGCATGCAAATATATCAGAAAATTCCTTTAACAACTCACCATATTCAAAATTTTTCTTATCAGTCAAATGAGAATCTAGATTAACATACTTGGGGTTTTTTTCATTTGTTACATTAAATTGAAACACATCAGACTCTTCCTCTTTCTTTTATAGTTTAATGGCGATGTCATTATGATAAAAAAGTCTCTCTAAAGGGACCAAACCTTTGGGGATATGGTTGGTAGAGATATTCACAATTTCATGGGCTCCAAATTTATTTCTGAATTTAGGCCTTTGAGCTTCTTCATCATGGTCATTGTGTTGATCAATTTGTGAATCTGAAAACTCATCCATCACTCCTAGAAATTTGCTTAGCTCTAAATCATCTTCAAATACTTTCCAGAATTTAATATTATTAGGTAAGGAAGGCCTATACTTTACCTGAATTTCATAATTCAACTTTGGGGGCAAAGGAGGTGTGAAAGTACTAGCTGAAACAACCAATGAATCATCAAACTCATTCATGTCCCTAGGAATATATGAGATCTTGAATTTTGTGAATGCAACAATCACATTTAGCACCTCATCTCTATAAGCTTTCAGTCTCACATACTTGGCTTGTAAAGACTTATTTACCTGTTGAATGATTAAATCAGCATCTCTATATACTTGCAACCTCTTGATCTTCATTTCTTTTGCAGCATTCAAACCTAAGAGCAAAGCCTCGTATTCTGCAATTTTATTTGTGAATTGGAAATCAATTTGTAGAGACAAATGTGTAGTTTATTTAGATGGTGAAATCAATACAACCCCTACTCCAACAGTCTCTTTAGTACATGCCCCATCAAAAAACATACTCCATATATCATCTTCTCCTACCTCTATGGGTTGAACACTAGGTTGTTTAAGCAACAATGAATCCAACAGTGAATCATGAAACTGTAATATACAAGATCCCATACCTGTGTCAACTGAATAAATAAGATGGTTGGTTGGATTTTTTTCGTCACTAATAATGTAGGCAAGCTTTGACTCTCTGTATAGTCTCTTGTTTCCTCCTCCAAAAACAGGGATAGTAGCATATGAAAGGTCCATTTGAATAGTTCCTCCTAACCTATTCATCCATGATCTTGATAACAAACATCCAAATTTGGGTGGTATGTCAACTACAACTATATCCATGAGCATAGTTTTCATAGGTGCTTGAGTTAAAGTCACTTCCAAGTCTTTGATCATTTCGAGACATTTAACTTTTCTAGATTCAAATGAGAAAAGATCATGGTACGTTTTAGTAATGTCTAATCCAAGTTCATCCATAACTGCCTTTGGCATTAGATTGTGAGAGGCTCCAGAGTCTAGAAGGTAGTTATGCAATGTTTTATCATGAATGTTCAGAGAGATATAAAAAGGTGGATAGCTTTCATCTCTATCCTCTATCATTTGACCTAAGACAATGGTGGGCTTGTCATCATATATATTGAGAATATCAACAGAGGGAGATATGGATTTGGGATCAATAGTCTTAAGGATATCTTTCTTGAACGATTCATTTTTCATTAACTCAACCAAAGGGATGGGGATTTTGATCTTCTGTATTTCAGCTTAAAAATTGAAAGAATAAGAAGTTTTATCATAAATGTTTACCTCATTTGAAGGGGATTTTAAAGAAATCTGCTCTTTTTGAATTTGTTGCTTGGCAGGGGCAACAGTCTTCTTGGGAGGAGGAGCTGGTGCATTTTCCTTTGAAGGGGTTTTCAAAGAAATTGGTTGGTCATCAAGAACCTGATATTTTTGAGTTTGTGGCTTGGTAGGGACATCTATTTTCTTGGAAGGAGGAGTCAGTGTACTCTTCTTGGAAGAATTAGACTCAGATCTTATATTGTATTTGTTCCCATCATCGGTTTGAAATACACCATTATCAGCAACAATTTCATTTATCTGTTTAACCATTAATGCCTCTTCATAATCATGTTGTGTCAAATAAGATTTCCTGGCCTCCTCTCCAACACAGTGAATATTATCTTCTTCTTCTTCTAGAAAATCATCTTCATCTTCATCCATCACAGTATTTTGGAGAGGGGCTCTTACCTCCTGATCTTCTGTGGGATTTCTCTCTCTTCCCAAAACCTGTGTTTGTTGGTTATTCCTCCTGAAAGTATTACGATTTTGATTTGGATTTCTTTGAGGGTATTCATAGGAGCCTTTTCTCTTGCCAGGATGCTTATTCTCAATTTTTAACTTGGACATTTCTGACGTTAATGACTCTAGAATCTTAGCCAATTTGTTTATCTTTGGATTTTGAAATGATGAGGAAGAGGCTTCTTCCTTCTGCCTTTTTCTATCAACATTTTCCTTTAACTTATGAGCAGCTAAGATATTTGACTCAACTTTGAGGGAAGCATCTTACATCAAGGAAAGTGTATCAGACCTTCTCTCTTTCAGTAGAAAACAAAATTTGGAATCAAATGAGTTGGCATAAGTGATTTGGGCAGAAGTCTCTATAGGTTTGATTTTTGCAGGTATTTTACTATAGATTATGTTGAATCTCTTAATGAAATCAGAAATTGATTCACCATTTTCTTTCTTAAGGTTTCCAAATTCTGTGATATAGTATACGAAATCTCTTCTATATCCTTAGTGTTTTAAAAAGACATTATCCAACTCTTCTATTCTGGCTACAAAACCAGCAGGAATTTCCTTGAACCACTTTATAGCATGACCATCCAAGCTCTGAACAAAGACTCTAGTCTAGACATCAACATCTTCTATGTTTAGGTGTCAACATAGTTATAGAAGGCTTCTATATGTTCCTCTGCAATTACATCTCCTTCCCCTGTAAATTTTGGCATATACTTCTGGTAGTCACGAGTGGGCATAGCTGCAGGTTGATTTGGCAACACAAGAGGTGCATATCTAGCAGCTAGGATTCGTTGCATTTTGGTCAATGTAGGAGGTGCAACCATAATTACTATTGGTGAGAGAAGTGAGAGGATTTTCTCAGATTCTTCAATGCCGGGGGGATTTAATTGAAAAGTGGGTGAACTCTCTGATGGGAAAGAAGTTTGATATGAAGCTATATAGAAATTTTCAAGTTGTTCAGCCAATTTTTCTTCACCTTTAGCAGACAGTTCCTGTAGAATACGTTCTACAGCAAGAAGGTTAGTGTGCATATTTATGTGGTCTTCTTTCTGCTGTGAGTGGAAGGATTCAAGGGATGAGGAGTTGTGATTTATTTGTAAAGACTTAAATGCTTCTTCAACCAAATTAGTGCGTATCACTTCTTCTGCAATGAAATTTTCCTCTTGATAAGAAACAATTTGTTGCTCTATAGAAATATTTTCAGCAAATGATCTTTCTACAGCTGTTACAGTTGATTTTTCACTAATAATCTTAGAGGAAGAAGAATCCGTTTTTTTTCGGATTTTGATTCCTTATAATGAGAAAGAGGGTTACTTTTAATACCCAGTTTTGAAGTCTAACCTTGAAATGATCTTCCTCTTCTGAGAACCAGTTCTGGGTTGGGCACCGGTGTGACAGGTGATTCTTGTGGATTCGCCCTAGTACTGATTTTCTTTGGAGCCGAGATGAACGCATGGAATCGCCAGATAGATTATTACAACCAATTTAATGTCTAATCCTTGTGTATCATCAGGGATCATCTCTGTGTCATCTCCCAAGAAAGATGAGCTTCAATCTCTTCCTCGGCAACAACGCCAATTTGTTATCACTCCAGGAAACTCTCTTAGGTTGTATCTCAGAGAGGCCTAGTAACTTAACTAATTTTGCAATGGTTCACTCAATGATGGGTAATGATTGGATCAAGATGAATATCTAACTCACTAGATTGTATCCTCAAGACAGTCTAGGTATATTCAAACAGTACAAGGCCTTCAAGAGATATTATCAGATAGGTTGTGAATCAAATATAAGAAACTAATCAATTAACCAGAACATACATAAAACAATATATATGATGGGTAAAAACACTAGCAGTGAAATTTTATGATCCTTGCTTAGTAATCAAAGGTAATATGACAGTTACCATAGGACATTAAACAGAGACAAAGAAATAATTTCAACTCATAGGCATAGAACAGAGATGAAAAGAAAGTCTGACAATAACAATGAAAGAAGCTTGTAGGCTGAATATATTAAAGAAAGTGTCTTTATCACAATAGAAGTATAGTTTAGAACTCAAAGTTGAACCCCTGGTTCATCAAAAATTTGTGGCTTTATAGCCTTTACATCAAATATTCAGATCCTAGAATACTGGATCGAATTTACCAAAAATAGAAAATCAATAATCGACACAAGAAAATAGGAAGAGATCCTATAAAATAGGTCAACTCCTTATCTCAAGTGATCTTCATGTTTTTCAAAATATTCAACAGGTGTAGTAATCCTTCCAAGGTTGATGGGTCTTCATAATATATGGGACAAATCAAAATTGCCACCTGCTGGCAATAAGACAGTTTTTCCCAGAAAATAGGTAACCAATTTAACCTTTCCGCCTTGTTAGGCATCTCCAAAATAAAAACAGAATCTTGATAATGATGACCTTAATTATTATCTATCGTTTGGAACCATTCCTGAGGCATTTGGATAAGAAAAACTTGGATCTATGCAAAAACAATACCTCTTTTCCCTATCAGTGCTTTTCGTCGCTAAAATAGACAAAATATGGGCCAGTTAGCTACCGAAAGCTCTTCTTTCGATGACTAATGAACAGTTGAAATGTTCACCTAAGCCACCGAAAGTTTTGTCTTAGTGAAAAAATAACAAAATTTCACAATACCTTTTGCCTTAGCTTTAAAACACCTTAGGGTTGATCTTCTGAAGCCTATGCACCTTGTTCAAGTTATCGAATGGTTGTAGGGTTGTTGACTGCCTCTGGATCATTCCAATGGATGGCTACATCTGCTAGGGTTTCAAGATTATCCTATGGTTGAGGTCGAGGTCTTGAACACATAGCTCGCAACCTTAAAGACTTGACCTTTTTCTTAAAGTGCATAGCTACCCTCCATAGGTTGTTGTAGTCTTTTACAATCTTCTTCTTCTTTTTCTTTTCCTTTATGCTTTCATGCGCCAGTTTTTCAAGGGCTGAACTGGTTTATGCAAAATTCTTTGACAAGATTTCGTATCTAGCTTTAATCACCCTCTCTAGCACTTCCTGTTGTTTTATTTTCTTTCTGAGTTTCTTGATTTTCTTTGCTCTATTTTTCTTTGGCTTGCTAGAAGAGGCCTCTTCAACCTGCATTTCATGCTCATCCTTGGGTGTAGGTGATGGAACATCTTCATACCTTGTTGTAAATGGATCTACATACACTATTGTAACTGGATCTTCATACACTGTTGTAACTAGATCTTCATGCCCTGTTGTAACTAGATCTTCTGCTAGGATTTCCCCATGCTCTGCTTCAGCCTGGTGCTCTTCTTCCTCAGAGTCTGTATAGGGAAGATTTAGTATATTCTTGTCCACTGGAGGCTCTTCTACCTTCTCTGCCTCTTTTCTAAAATTTAGTTTCTTCTTAGTTTTTTTAGGCTTAGAAGATTGAGAGAGCTAATCAGCTGGAACTGGAGAGATGACTATCCTTTTCCTCTTTCCACTTCTCGGAGTAGAAGACTTCTTTGAAGAAGAACTCTTCTTATCTTCTGGCTGTACATCATTCTGAAAATCGTTCCAGAATAAGAAGTAATTCCATTCCTTGCTCCTTCTCTGCAATAGCTCACAAACCAATAGTTTAATCAAACAATGATGGGCTAACCTACCTACAACCTTGCTTGTCTTAGATTTGACCTAATGATCCATCTTAGTTAAGCTTCTATGGAGGTAAAAAATCAGATTGAGTGGGCTCCTACCAGTGAAATGGTTCATGAGTTTAAAATGATAGATCATCAACGTATTGTATCTTCCTTCACAAGTTATATAAACAAGGATGGCCTTCAATAAATGTTTCCATTTCTCTTCAAGAAAAGACATAGGAATGTCTTTCTTCCATACCAAACATTTGTGTTCTGTTTTCAGGTATGACCTAAATTCAACATCCTTTGTGACAGTGGTTTTGAACTAGTTTTCTCCAGTCCTTGGAAGCTCTGTCACTTCAGCTATGAGGGCTTTATCCACTTGGAATTCATCTTGGCCAATGACTGCTTTTCTTCCATAAAAAGTCAGAGCAAAAGCTTCTGCCACCTTCTGGTGAGAGATCTATAATTTTCCACAAAATGTGTAGCAACCTACGTCCTTGAAGAGTTAACACACGTCTAGGTGTGATTCTAGGTAACAAATATCATCAAGTTCCTTCCTCAAAGCTAGTCCCCCTTTCTTCATCTTCCAGAATTCTCATGTACACCTGCAATTGGAAATTCGGGCTTGGAGGGAGAACACACAGCGCAAAATTAGGGAGCTTTGGCTTAACTACGACAGAAACAAAAAATATGAGATATGCACTAAGAAAAAGACCCTGATTACAAGGAACGTGAAAGATTTGAAGTCATCATGATTGGTAAGATTGAATGATGGGAATGTACACAACCACGTGCTTTAATGAAACTGAAGTTTAAAAATATTTGATGTATCACGTYGGGATGAGATCCAAGTATTCAAACAACTTTCCTTCTGTCTTTTCGGCAGTTAATTGCAATCATAACACATAAACCTGATGSTTCTGATGCGTGAAAAGATGTGCTAAYTGTTTCTAATATCTTGCGCTTTCGGTGGCTAAATAGCCCCAAATTTCGATTTTRTGCTGCCAAAAGTTAGAGATTTCGGTGGCTTAGAAGCACTTTTGGAGAGGCACTTAGCCACCAAAACCTGTGTTTTAAAAATTTTGAAATAAAAATCAAATCCGARTTTTTCAAAACTTTATTACAAACATAAGGTTCTCAAAAAGGAACCTTGAAAAACCTTAGAACTGCATTTTTCAAAGACTTCCTATCACTTAAATTAACAAAACTGACTATGTTATTTAAGGAGATAACAGATCTGAATTTGACCATTTCGTGATTTTGGGCATCTTGATGTTGAGAATCAAGTGGAGTGAGAACTCTTGATATGAGAAGTCCCAAAATTCCAATTCTTTAAGCCTGAGGTCACGGTCCGCGGTCGCATGGGGTGATGGAAAGGAGCTGTACAACAGTTGGAGCGCCTGAATTTATTGCAGAGAAAGAACTGTGTGGCGCCAAGCCACCATGATTCACTCAAAGAACTTGCATGCTCACCTAAACATTCATGGGTGTCAGGGCTCCATCCTGATCTTAATGCAATTAGTTATTGGAAATGGGGGAGGTAGTTAAAACCTCGTCCATCCTGTAAATGAAAATCATGGAGGAGTCGACCATGGAAAATAAAGTTGTTAGCCCATGGTACCCCTGTGAGTGGTTTCTCTTGCAAGCCCATACCGATCCGATAAGTTCGTGTGTTTAAATTGTTCCTCCATGGGTTGCCAAAAGAGTTGATGTCCTTGGCATACCTCTACATTTTCTCACCAAAGTCTTCCTCCTACTCACCCTTAATACAACTTACTATATGAAGCTAAACCAAGACCTCACCTGCTCGTGCATATTAGTCCAGATTTTTGAGTTAAGACGATATTTTCTTGAGACTGTGCCCATTTGACCCTTTTATAACCAATTTTTGAAATAAACTTTGATGGGTATCAGGCTTACCTCTGTCGCAATCCAGGGGTGACTTCTGGTTCTAACAAAAAGAAAGAAAACATTACAACAAGGTAATTTTCATAAGAAAATAAAATATTTTGAGCTGAGAGAGGATAGAATCCTCATGTACATGGGTAGAGTATATGTGCCTAAATCTCAGGAGCTAAAAAAATTGGTACTGAGAGAGATGCATAATGTGCCTTATGTTGGGAACCTAGGATACCATAAAACAATTGTGGGCAATTTTCAAGAGTCAATATTTTTGACCAGGTATGAAGAATGAGGTGGTTGATTACATAGACAAATGTATAGAATGTCAAAAGGTAAAGGTTGAGCATAGAAATCCAACTAGATTTCTGCAACCATTTCCCATTCCTAAGTGGAAATGGGAAGTTGTGACAATCGATTTTATAACCAAGCTTCCCAGAACAACAAAGAAACATGATTCCATTATGGTGGTGGTGGATAATCTAACTAAAGAAACTCATTTTATTCCAGTGAAGTTAACTCAAAAGGAAGATAACATTGCAGATATTTATATGAAGGAAATTTCTAGGGTACATGGTGTTTCAAAGGCAATTGTTTCTGACAAAAATCCCAAATCTAAATCAAATTAATGGAAGAGATTATTTAAAGGATTTGGAACAAATATTAACTTTAGCACAACATATCACCCAGAATAAAATGGGAAAATAGAGAGGATCAATCATGAAATCGAGGATATGTTGATGATGTATGTGATGGATAAACCATCAAAATGGGAATATTATCTACACTTATTTGAATTTTCTTATAATAACAAGTATCATGCATATTTAAAGATGAGCCCATTTGAATAATTACATGGTAGAAAGTGCAACATGTCAGTGAGTTGGGATAACCTAACATATAGACCAGTGGTTGGACCATAATTGCTTAGGGAAATGGAAGAAAAGATGGTGAAAATAAAGCATAATTTAAAGGTTTAAAAAGACATCCATAAAAGTTATGCATTTAAGGGAAGAACTCGCAAAGAGTTTAAAGTGGGTGACCATGTGTTCCTAAAAGTGAAGGCTAGGAGAATTTTCTTGAAGTTGGGAAACTATTCAAAGCTAACAACATGCTATTTTGGACCATTTGAGATCCTAGAAAGGATTGGTCCCATTGCATACATGCTTGCTACCTACCTACATCCATGTGAATTCATAATATGTTCCATGTGTCTTTACTTAAAAAGTATGTGTCTAATTCTAATCATCTAATTTATTGGAATGTGATCCATATGGAGCAATAAGGAGACTTTTGAGTTCAGTCGATGTGCATATTGGAACAAAAAGTCAAGTTGCTCTAGAATCGAGCAATAGGGTTGATAAAGGTTCAATGGACTTGTTACGGTCTCGGACATGAAACCTTGGAGCATGAATATGCCATGCAGGAAGAATACCCACATATTTTTGAAAATATTTGAATATTTTTGGATTGTACATGTGTATATAATGCACTGAGGAAAATGCTTAAATAAGGGGGAGGGGAATGTAATACCCCTAGGTTGATGCCCATTTGTAAAATTACATAAATTTAATAGAATTGTGAGCCATGATGTTTGGGATATAGTGCATTTGTAAATATTTTTTGAGGCTAGAGTTCCTTTGTGATTTAGGCTAGGGAGCCTATGTGATGAAAGGGAAACAAGCCTAAATGCAATATGTAAATACACACCAGGATTTATTAATAAAATACATCACTACTGCAATACCAAGTCAGATAAAAGAGTATGGGCTTAGAAATCCATGAGAGGGAAAGGGATAAGAGTATGATAGGGATAATTCAGGGATAATTCAAGGGGGCTTAAGCCAAATAAATATTATAATAGTATTCCTAAAGTTCAAAATCATGTGATATAATTTTGTCCTAAGTTCCTAAAGATTAGGAATGTATCACCAAGTGGATTCAATGTAGTTCATAAGGTGACAAGTGTCAATATGGGATCATGCATACATAATGTGGGAACTCAGTGTATTTTACATCATTCTATTCATTCATTCCATCATTGATTCCATCATTTCCACCCTTCGTACCTCTATTGTGGAAGCTAGCTGGAAGATGACCGTTACCCAGTAAATCCTTGGGGGTTTGGGTTGAAGAGGCAATTTTTCAGGCCTATGAAGCATTTTCCTTGGGTGAGCGAATTGTTGGGGAGAGTTCCCCTATGTGCTAAGTTGTGAGTGATGAACTCTTTGAGAAACCTTGTATTCTAGGTGTCATAGAGCTACACGACTTCTTGGCCAACTTGTTGTTGAATCCATGAGAGGGAAGTGGAACAACTAAAGGAATATTAAGAAGAGAAGGGATACACTTCTTGGGGTGGGACAGGCTATGTTGAATGAGAAGTCATGAACTGGGAACTATTATTGGAGTTGGCACCTTGTCCTAAGCTTTATTTTGTTGGAAATTGTGTTGTCATTGATGTCAAAGACAATTAATGTGGGAGACAATGAATTCCTCCATGCATTGTTTTAATAAGTTGATGCATATATACCCTTTGTGAATGACAGGTCCAAGCAACAAACCAAAAATAGACAGACAAAGGAAGAATATAATTCTTTTTGCGATGATAATATTTTGTAGGATAATGACAATTGTGAACAAGCAATCCAAAAGAACTAGAGTTGCATAGGTATAGTGGAATTGGAATTCGAACAAAGATGAACGTGTAGAAGAAGAATTGAGGGACAAGATCGAGAAGGCGGAATGAAGGTGAACAATCTATCCAAGTGAATTCGAGACGCACAAGCATTAGGAGAAATCATGCAACTGGAAGACTGGATGAGACAATCCCATGGAAGATTTTTATTAGAGAACAATAAACTTGGTTGAAGAATGAGAACTGAAGTCTGAGAGCACAAAAATGCATAGGAAAATATGGAAGATCTGAGTAGTGTTGAGCTTGAAAAGAAGGCCTCAGTTACTCAAATCGAAGTGATTGGTGACAGTTGATATATCCCATATTCATAAAGAAAAACAAATTCAATGGGTTTACAATGTAGAGGCGGCATTAAGTTGTTTGAATAAGAATGAGCATGTTACAGAATCATGTGCTAAATGTATAGAATGTCAAAAGGTAAAGGTTGGGCATAGAAATCCAACTAGATTTCTACAACCATTTCCCATTCCTAAGTGGAAATGGGAAGTTGTGACAATCGATTTTATAACCAAGCTTCCCAGAATGAAAAAGCAACATGATTCTATTATGGTGGTGGTGGATAAGATAACTAAAGAAACTTTTTTTATTCCAGTGAAGTTAACTCAAAAGGAAGCTAACATTGCAGATATTTATATGAAGGAAATTTCCAGGCTACATGGTGTTTCAAAGGCAATTGTTTCTGACAAAAATCCCAAATTTAAATCAAATTAATGGAAGGGATTATTTAAAGGATTTGAGACAAATATTAACTTTAGCACAACATATCACCCAAAATAAAATGGGAAAATAGAGAGGGTCAATCACGAAATTGAGGATATTGAGGATGTATGTGATGGATAAACTGTCAAACTGGGAATATTATCTACACTTATTTGAATTTTCTTATAATAACAATTATCATGCATATTTAAAGATGAGCCCATTTGAAGCATTAAATGGTAGAAAGTGCAACATGTCAGTGAGTTGGGACAACCCAACATATAGACCAGTGGTTGGACCATAATTGCTTAGGAAAATGGAAGAAAAGATGGTGAAAATAAAGCATAATTTAAAGGTTTCAAAAGACATGCATAAAATTTATTCATTTAAAGGAAGAACTCGCAAAGAGTTTAAAGGGGGTGACCATGTGTTCCTAAAAGTGAAGGCCAGGAGAATTTCCTTGAAGTTGGGAAACTATTCAAAGTTAACAACATGCTATTGTGGACCATTTGAGATCCTGGAAAGGATTGGTCCCATTGCATACATGCTTGATACCTACCTACATTCATGTGAATTCATAATATGTTCCTTGTGTCTTTACTTAAAAAGTATGTGTCTAATGCTAATCATCTAATTGATTGGAATGTGATCCATATGGAGCAAGAAGGAGACTTTTGAGTTCATTCGATGTGCATATTGGAAAATAAAGTGACGTTGCTCCAGAATCGAGCAATAGGGCCGGTAAAGGTCCAATGGATCTATTACGGTCTTGAACATGAAACCTCGGAGCATGAATATGCCATGCGGGAAGAGTACCCACATATTTTTAAAAATATTTGAATATTTTTGGATTGTACATGTGTATATAATGCACTAAGGACAATGCTTAAATAAGGGGGAGGGGAATGTAATACCCCTAGGTTGATGCCCATTTCTAAAATTACATACGTTTAATAGAATGGTGAGCCAAGATGTTTGGGATATAGTGCATTTGTAAATATGTTTTGAGGCTAGAGTGCCTATGTGATTTAGGCTAGGGAGCATATGTGATGAAATGGAAACAAGCCTAAAAATGTGATCTGTAATCACACTCGTATTTATTAATAAAATACATCACTTCTGCAGACCAATCAAACAAAAAGAGTATGGGGGGGGGGGAAATACATGAGAGGGAAAGGGGGATAAGAGTATAGGAAGTGAGGATAATTCAAGGGGGATTAAGCCAAATAAATATTATAATATTATTCCTAAAGTTCAAAATCATGTGATATAATTTTATCCTAATATCCTAAACATTAGGAACGTATCACCAAGCAGATTCAATGTAGTTAATAAGGTGGCAAGTGTCAATATGGGATAATGCATACATAATGTGGGAACTTAGTGTATTTTCCATCATTTTGTTCATTCATTCCATCATTGACTCCATCATTTCCACCCTCCATACCTCTGTTGTGGAAGCTAGGAAGATGACCGTTACCCAGTAAATCCTTGGGGGTTTGGGCTGAAGAAGCAAGTTTTCAGGCCTATGAAGCATTCTCCTTGGGTGAGAGAATTGTTGGGGAGAATTCCCCTATGTCCTAAGTTGTGAGTGATGAACTCTTTGAGAAACCTTGTATTCTAGGTGTCATAGAGCTACATGACTTCCTAGCCAACTTGTTGTGGAATCCCTGAGAGGCAAGTGGAAAAACTGAAGGACTATTAAGAAGAGAAGGGGTACACTTCTTGGGGTGGGACATGTTGTGTTGAATGAGAGGTCATGAATTGGGAACTATTATTGGAATTGGTGCCTTGGCCTAAGCTTTATTCTATTGGAAATTGTGTTGTCGTTGATGTCAAATATAATCAATGTGGGAGACAATGAATTCCTCCATGCATTGTTTTAATAAGTTGATGCATATCTACCCTTTGTGAATGATAGGTCCAAGGAATGAACCAGAACTAGACAGATAGAGGAAGAAGATAATTCTTTGTGCAATGATAATATTTTGTAGGATAGTGATGATTATGAACAATCAATCCAATAGAACTAGAGTTGCATAGGTATAGTGGAATTGGAAGTTGAATGAAGATGAACTTGTAGAAGAAGAATTGAGGGAAAAGATCGAGAAGGCAGGACGAAGATGAACAATTGATCCAAGTGAATTTGGGATGCACAAGAATAAGGAGAAATCATGCAACTGGAAGGCTGGATGAGACAATCCCATGGAATATTTTTATTGGAGAACAATAAACTTGGTCGAAGAATGAGAACTGAAGTCTGAGAACGCAAAAATGCATAGGGAATTGTGGAAGATCCGAGTAGTGTTGATATTGAAAATAAGGCCTCATTTACTCAAATCGAAGTGACTGGAGGCAGTTGATATATCCCATATTCATAAAGAAAAACACTTCAATGGGTTTACAATGTAGAGGTGACATTAAGTAGTTTGAATAAGAATGAGCAAGTTACAAAATCATGTGCAAAGGATCAAACTTTGGTAGTTATATCATGACCATTGATATATGGATATCAATGGATAAGATCAAAATATTGGGGCCTGATTCTCGGTGGCCATGTCAATGTCACATGTCTGGTCAGATGAATGCCACATTAGAGGAAGTCCATGACAGTGATGCCACATGTTAGGACACGTACCGATGCCACATCATTCAATGTACATGACGAATATGTCCATGTTGTAGCCACATTAGTACAAGAGATATAAAAAAATGAATAAGTATCAAGACATCACAGAGATAGTGAGCATGGTGGAGGATCAAGAGTATGTGAAGAAATGAGCATGAACCCACGGACCTGTGGTGAGAAGGTAAAAAATTGATTAAGTATAAAGACATTGAAGATATAGTGAGCATGGAGGAGGATCGGGAGTATCTGAAGAAATGAGAATGAACCCACAGAATTGCAGTTAGAAGGTCAAAAATTGACTAAGTATAGGAGACCTGGAGACTCACAGTGAGATCTTGGAAATTTGGATAAGTATGTGGACTTAGTGAAGAAATGACTAAGTACCAAGAGATGTCTTGAAAAATGATTAAGAATCAATAATCGGTCATACGAAGATGAAGATAAATAATGAAATAAGAATGAACCCATGGACCCATGGTAGGATATAAAAGTGACTAAGTATGGTGGATCGGTCAGACGGACAAGGTCATGAATAAGAAAAGAATGGAGATGTTGTGAACCGGTGATGAGAGTTCGACTAAGTATGGAGAACATATCGAACAACCTAGAAGGGAATATATCTGATGGACCAGGAGTTCACCACATGTCATAGATCAAATGGCCCAAAGAGTAAGAAACTGATGTCCTAGGAGGTCATCTTGTGTCATAGATCAGACAACCCAAAGAGTAAGATATCCAATGACCTAGGAGTTCTACACGTGTCACAGATTGGATGAACCAGAAGGTGAGATTTCTGATGGCTTAGGATTTTTCCACATGCCACAGATCAAACTTCCCCGAGGATGAGAGATCCAATGACTCATTTTGTATTACAGACTCGCGTGAAATAGTTAGAAAAGTTTCTAATTATGGGTGAAACGTGAGTGTGGAAGAATGTGAAGGTGCATTATAGAGGTCGTGGAAGTATGAAAAGATATACCATATACCTGTGGAGAAAGTATTGGAAATGTGCCTAAGTATAAGTGAAAAATGAGTGTTGCAGAACTTGAGGTTTTAATTTGGAGGTCACGAAAGTTTGAATTGAAGAGGAGATATGTCTTAGACACGCGGTGAATTCATTGAGATAGATCGATGGTCGCGATCAATTCAAGAGATTTGACCGGATTGTGGTTGTAATTTGAAGGTCTTATGGTCCTGATACGATAAAAATAATAGATCGATGATTAAGATATAATCAAAGGAAGATTGGATGACTGTTATGCATTGTGATTGCATGGTGTGTTTTTTGGACAACAAACAAATCAACAGTTGAGATCAATTCGAGATATTTGATCAAAAAGTTGTTATGCATTGTGGTGGCATGGAGTGTTTGGTGGACAAGGAACATGATCAACAATTGATATCTAATCAAGTTCTAGATTGGATGACTGCTCTAAGTGAAGGCTATGTCATGTATTTTGGTGACTAGTAAGTAAATCAACTATTGTAATTGATTGGAGATCCAGATCAGATGACGGTTGTGCAGTGTGGTTACATATGGTCCTAATATGATAAATAAGATTGGTGGTTGAGATCAAACCTTAATATGATCCGATGATTGTTGAGCGTCATGTTTCATACTCTTTCTAGAGAAGCAKATGTTGAGTGATGAAAGGAAATTGAAGGTCGGTTTCTAAGGAGTGTCACAACCCATTTTTGAGGAGATCTAGAGCTAAATCCATGGAAATAATTTTGTATGTGGAAAAATTCATGGAGATATAGAGTGTATAAATAACCACTTTTGAATCCAGTTCAAAAGTGTTAGGGATAAGTGATAGAAGAGTGAAGGTGGAAGTAAGGATCGTGGAAGAGAATCGTTAAGGCTTGGATGTTCAAGGATATATGAAAAATGAAAGGATGATAATGATATCATCTAAGGGTGGTTGGGAGGTGAAAATAAAAAGGAAATTATAGAAATATGCATATTGATAACTGCGATAGAGGAGATAGAGCAACAAATTTGTGTAGGTGAAATATTGAAGGAAATAGATAGTTTGGTATTGTCAATGGCTCGAGGAGATTGATGTTTCAGTATATTGGTGTCTCCTGAAGGTTGGTTCCTGCAAATATAGAAGTTGTAGTTTGGTGCCTACAGGGATAAATGATTTGGTGCTCAGTCAAGGGGATTGTTGTCTCCTACAAGTTGGTGTCCACAAACATAATTTATGAGTTGGTGCTCAGGTGAGGATACTAGTGTCTCTTGCATGTTGTAGGTGCTTGCACGCATTGTAAAAGTAGGTTAGTTCCTGTTGCACCTCTTTTGTCACCTAAATGAGCAAAATAGAGGTTCTTACAAGCTTAGTTGGGTTAGCTAAGCAAGACAACTGTAAAGGAAAAGGGTTAGAGAAAGAAACATAAAATAACAAGATAAGAATTAAACTAAGAAATAAAAGAACAACTAAACTATTGAGCATGAGGACATAAGAACAAAAAACCAATAAGACTCATGTCACAAATGGAAAGGATTATATTAGTGAAAGAAAACACCAAGAAGAAAGAGGACTTTGGGTCCCTTCTTCCTCCAAGGGAGGGCTCTTGGACCCCCACAACTAAGCTCTTCTTACAACTTTGAATGAAATGGTGAAAGAATCCCAAGC
>SNQJ01S0041612.1:122282-142728 GCA_010110895.2 Picea sitchensis | reverse complement strand
AAGAATTAAACTAAGAAATAAAAGAACAACTAAACTATTGAGCATAAGGACATAAGAACAAAAAACCAATAAGACTCATGTCACCAATGGAAAGGATTATATTAGTGAAAGAAAACACCAAGAAGAAAGAGGAATTTGGGTCCTTTCTTCCTCCAAGGGAGGGCTCTTGGACCCCCACAACTAAGCTCTTCTTACAACTCTGAATGAAATGGTGAAAGAATCCCAAGCTAATCCACTCAAGAGGTGAGATGGATTTCCCAATGTAATGATGTTAGTATACTCTTGATGAGAAAAGAGGATTCCTCAAGAGAATAGCAACAACAGAACCTTGCAAATGAATTCCTTGAAAATGAAGTGCACCCATGGCTTTGTTTTATAGCACCACTTTGAGGTATTGTGAAACTAGCTTATAATGTGAAAATAGGCTATTTAGGGCAGTTTTAGGTCTTTGACCAGCCACCCAATCGGATTCAGCTGAGATTTGGGTGTCAAATCAACTTGGAAGCTGAACCAGAAGTGGGTGGGAGGCTGACCAATATCATAAATGCGTCGTTCTCAGATGTGTGTAGCTTTTAGCGACCACAGTCGTGCATCGTGCGCATGTGCGCTTTTCGTGCATTTATGGATCGCGCATGTGCGTGCGCGCCCTGTGTAGTCATAATGCACCTTAATTTTACCACTGGTTGTATATTTTTTGACCTTTTGGAAATGCTTTTGTGGTAATTTTGGTCCATGGGTGACCTCATAACTGTTTGACGATGTTGGACTCATGTAACCATTTGCGGACGAAATTTCAGTGATAACAGTTCCTACAAGATATTATAAAGAAATTTTTTGTGATTTTTTCCCATTTGGGTTTCCAGATTAAATATCCATGTACTATGGACTATATGTTTGAATGTGCATTTCTCATTAACTGTTTATGAATGGTGAAATAATAATCTAGTAAATATTGTAAGAAGAGTAAAAAATAGTCCCATATTGATTCACCACCCCCTCTCAGTATAAGTGAGTGTGAAAACACCTTATGTTATCTGTTAGACCTTATTCTAGCTTAGGAAGACTTTTCTATGTTGGATTCTTAGCCCCAACTCAAGGGTGACTTGCTGTTGAGAGTTTATGAACAACCGAGTTGGAAATATTTTGAATCCATGTTAAGTCATAAAACAAATTTTATTTTTGGTCCAAACCTATTAAGGAGGAATATTCCCTATTCTACACATTGATACCTTTCCAATGGTGCAAGAATCACCTCAATTAGAGCTCATATGTGAAAGTTATGCCTCCCACAAGTTGACCTACCTTGTTGACCACCATAGTATGAGTGGATGCCCATTCATCCCCCATTAGTGAAAACATGTGGGGCTAGCCACATGTGTACTTTCAAGAATATTCTAGAAGGTCTAAATATTGTCAATAAATGAGGGTTGAGGAAATCAAAACCTTAAACCTAAATGTCTATCGGGCTATGTTATATACCGGGTTGCTAGGAAGAGAAGGGGTTCCATTCTTTTGTATTGTACTTGTTACATAGTTGAGAAAAGCATCTAAGGAGTGGTAATTTGAGAACATATAAGAGGAGTTATGATAGTTTGTAGAAATCATTCGCGCCATAGTGTAAAAGGTGTTGGAACATGGATTGAATGTAGAGAAGAATGGATTTGAGGCAACGATAGTGTTGAAAGACATCGTAACACTGAAGCACATGTCATTCAATGAGATTGCAATCAGATATCCTAATATGATGTAATGATATGAGATTATGATCAACCAATAACAATGATCATCTATAAATGGTTTTCATTCATGGACCAAAACCAATAAACTTGGGTGAAGCCAGTTGCACCTATCCATAAAACATGGATTGAGAATCCATAAGTGGACATGGTCAACCGAGGTTTTATGATGGAACTATATGTTCCAACACCCCCCCCCGTAAACTTAGCTTGGAGGAAAACAAATTCCATAACATACCGCCATGAATTTGTTCTAATTGCAAAATATGATCACAAGACTATACAACAAAAATCATGAGGAAGTCTAATCACCATCATCATGGATCAAGGCCAAAGAGAAGACATCGATTGCAAACTTTTGCAAATTCCACTATAAAAACATGATCCTAATTGGCCAATCTAATAGACAACAACACAACATGAGCTAGTCGATGAGTAGACTAGACAAGAAAGCACTAATTGGTTTCTATCAATCCAATAGTCTCTGCCAAGAGAGAAAATATTTGTATCCAAACAGTCTCTATATCAGGTACAATGACAAAAAATATAGCTCCCAACAACATAGTCAAACACGGTTCAGTCGGTCTCAGCAAATCCAAGAACATTAGTTGGGTTTACACATCAACAACTTCAATTATTCCCCCCCTTAAACAAAATTGAGGGATGAAAGTATCAGAAACAAATATTCATTGAAAAAATCATTCGAAAAAGAATAGTAATTCGAATCTTAGTCAACATATATGCATTAAAAAACATTAGTGAATTATCAAGTTGGGTCGTGCCTATGGTTGACCACTGCAAAGAAATAAGTAACAAGGAGGAGCATCATATGTTTGCACAATCGATGAAACACAAAAGTATGAACTCCTCAAAAATTTGGTTAGATTCTCCCATGACCACTCATCAATGCAACCATAGTATATCATGGTAGTCGATACAGGTCCATGGTTTTGTCTTTCACGTCTCTTCTATAAAGATATGAAAGCATGATTTCCATTCTTTCTATGGAAAGGATGACTATACGGCACAAAAGGTTGTGTTTGATGATTAAGAGAAATAGTATCAAGGTCTAGTGTACTCTCTGGAATAGAACAACCTGGTATATCAACAACATTGTCATCAACAACAATATTCTTAGAATATGGCATGTCAGGAACAACCACTTCATCAATCAAATGAGGATATTGTGCATCAATATGAACTCCACCTAAAACAAACAAAACTTCCTTGTTTTCAACAAGGGACGGTATAGGAAAGGAGTCAACAAAACCATCATATCCAAGACCTATTCTTGGTGGCATCATCTCAGGCATAATAGGAGAAAAAATACCTTGTCCATCCTTCCCAAGTCCTCCTCTGACACATCCCATCTTGTTGAGGAGTCAATATCCTATACTTGTAATGTGTTTTTCAAAGTTGGGAGAAACAACACAATTATCAGTTTTAAAGAATAAATTGACAACATCTTTTTTACAAATAGAAACATGGGGTGGAGAAGAAATGGGTGAGCTTGGAAGCTCAAAAACATCAACAGTGTTCTCACAAAAAAATAGACTATAAACAATGGTGGAAGAAGAAACAGGTGAGACTGGAAGCTCAACAACATCAACCTTTTTCTCAACAGTTGTCTCAACATTCTAGTCAGCAGTTGGAAAGCTATGAAGAGTCTCATCCTTCTCATTCAACTGCAGCAATATGGCATCATAATTTTCCTTCAATTCATGATACTCTTCAAATAGTCTATTGTTGTCTTCTTGAACAGGAGTAACTTCTTCTTGAATCTCATCAATGGAGTCCTGCAAGTGGGAAACCTCATGATTCAGCTGGGTATTTTCTTCCATCAGCTAGAGAACATATGTGCTCATTATGATATGAGGAAGGGATTTTAATTCTTCCTCCAAGTCTTCAAGAATGTCATGCTTTTCCTCAAATTTGTCGACAATAGTCTGAAAAAAAATAGCAGTAGTGTTCCCCATGGAAACAACCCTTCAAGAGTGCTCAGTCACATTAGTCTGGAACATGTCTTTTTCATATTTCAAGTGCATTTTCAGTCCTGCATTCTATCTCTTCAAGGAAAAAATTTCATGAGAGAGAGATTGCACCTCCTTCACGATATCATCGACATGATCAGTCTCGTTGCCAAAATAATCCACCAGATCTTGGAAAATGGTCTGCATTCTTTGTTCTAGGTAAACAATCTTCCTAGGCTTTTCATCAAACCGCTACAAAAGGATGGTTTGAAATAGGGAAGAGTCATCTTCTAGTTGGGTTTTGGTTGTCTCCAAGTCACTTTACATTTGTTGATTCTCCATCTACAATTGTGCAATGTCATTTTTCAAGGAAATAAATTATGCACGAAGTCAATTGTGAGATTATTCCAAGGCAATAGACTTCTTCTCACTGATTTCTTGCATCTTCTGAAGCATGAGAGCTTCATATCCGTCTATCATTCCCATTGTTGATGGAGGGCATGATCCAAGAACAAGTGTGCAAAAAATAAAAAAAAATGGATAGGAAGTCAACAAAAAATATGGTGACTTACACCAAGTTGGGTCTATATCTGACCTTCCAAGCAGGGGAGCCACACAATTCTCAACATATACTTGGAAAAACTTATGTTGGATTTTTTTAAAAGTGGAGCATCACCTCAACACAATAGGTATGCAATACCAAGAGCCACACATAAACCAGTAGAATATGGTCAGGTTGCATGATGAGGAGTTGTATTAGGGTATCCATACACTAACATTCACACCATTCGATCAAGGAATGAGCTAATTGAAACCTCCAATGGGCATCCACGCATACTCAGGTTGAGAACCCTGCAAGTTGATTCAAACTCCAATTCATTCCAGGTTGGACAGACTCCAGTTAAGTCAATTCAAAGGATGTTTGGCATCCATGCAACAATAAATCGAGCCATCCCTCCACTTCATCCATGCAATGCATGGTTGGACCTATATCCTTTCATGATAGCCGATGATGCAAGTCGATAGGATTTGGGTTAATTCTTCCATGCACAATGAACTTTCAAGTTGAGCCAACAACGATTGAACATATTTTCTCCAAGTCGAGTTCACTAGTCGAGTAGACAACAAGTTGAGGGTTTTGAAAAAAACAAGTCGAACCAGATTTTAAATCTACATTAAGTTCCACACGAGTACCAGTAGAAAAAATAAAGGGTCCTCGAGTCTCCCTTTATTTTCCAGTTGGGTCGAGTAGGAAATTCAGTCGAGGGTTTCAAATTCAAGTCGGGTCAACCTTAATTCAGTCGAGAGGTCATATCCATGAGAAAGAGAGTCAAGTACTAAGTTGACAGGCCATCTTCGATGAGAGAAGGATCAATTTAATTTCACTTTAGGTTTGAAAGCCTCTTATCTAGTCAACCCTCCTCCACTAGTCAAGTATCATGCATTCATTCATTGAATTGATTGAGTTCGTCAATCGATGCCAATCTAGTTAAACAAAAAAAACCTTGAAATAGATATCTTCCAATTTTGTGCACCAACACAATTCCAATTATTGTTGGTAGCTAGGGAATATTCTCAATACAGGATGTACAACGATACCCATAGTGAACACAAACAAATGAGGGTTTTCATGGCTCAATAACCCACGATGAGAAAAACAATATTGGCAGTGAGTCTTCCATCACTAATAGGCTAGATCACGGCTTCAATATCATCTCATCTACATCCATTCATTTTTATGTGATCTCGAGATTAAGAAACCAACAACTTTAATTCCATGTTGGAGCAAGGATTGAATGCAGAGAAAAATAGATTCGATGTAGATATGGTGTCGAAAGATACCGTAGCACTGAAGCACAAGTCACTCAGTGAGAGCATGAGTAGATCTCCTAAGATGATCTGAAAATATGAGATGATGCTAGTTTGTTCACAAGTATTTTCTATAAATGGGTTTCAGTCATGAACCAAAACCAACAAATGTGGGTGAAGGCAATTGCACCTGTCCATAAAACATGGATCAAGAATCCATAAGTGGACATGGTCAACCGAGGTTTTAGTCAGTTGGCGACCCAAAGACTTGGTTGACCCATGCATTTGATAATATGAGGTTTACAATGGAACCATATGTTCCAATAAAAGGAAACTCCATAGTGAGTTCCTCTTTTTTTGTACTTTCTTTCCATAACTAAAGAAAAGAGAGAAGAGCATAGGCCTCACCTTCTAGCTGGGTTTTCTCCTATATTGGGTTTCCTAGGATACATCTTGTGTTCAATTGTGTCGATGGTGTGTATATTTGTTCCTGTTCTTTTATTTTTGTATTCAATTAATGTCATAAATTCAAGCAAAGATAGTAATTAACTAATCTGGTATCTAAGGAAATAAACTACAAAAATCTAATATTTCAGAATAGTTTAAGATCTATTGTGACGAACTATTCTAATGGAATATCCACAAAAATTTACAGATCATATTGGCATAAGAGTAGTTTTCTTTGGGATATATGTGAAAAGTTGCAGGATCTAGGAACTGGATTCAAAAAAAAGTCATGGAACCCTAGCAATGGAAGATGATTATATTCACAATAACCCTCAAGATCCAGTATAAGAGAGATTTTTGAGGATATAAGAGAAATTCATCGACATATCTCACAATATGTCCCTCCTCATGGTGGTTGTAGTAAGAAAGATCAAACTATTCAGGGAGGTTGGAGGCTCTAACTTATATATCAGATCAGAGGGGAAATCATGAGATAATGAATACCTAGAAAAGGAGTTGAGGAAAGATCTCGATAAAGAGAAACCAAGTTCCAATGCTATTATCCCTTCATAGTCTTTATTTAAAATGGAAGAAAAAGTGGATATCAAGTTATTATGAGAACTAAAGAAACCCTAGGCAAGGTTACAATACAGAAAAATTGATATCCATAAACACTGAACGATATTATTTTTGAATGGTACAATATTACAATGAGTATCTTCACTCTTATAAAGAACTTGAAAGACCAAATCCCTAACCATAGGAGACAAAAACCCTAAAATATGAAAACCCTAATATTTTAACCTAAAGTCACTGAGGTGAGTTTATTACATGAGTAAGCCTTATATCTCTAATACCCCCCCATAAGGCATACAATTTTGAAATATAAGAAATTGAAATCAAATAGATATACTGAATGTCAAACACATAAAATTAACATTAAACATCAGTAACATCCTTCATAAGCTTCTTCTTTGAACACAATTCCTGGACCAATTTTAACTCCATAAAGCTTCCCCGTAACCCTTTTAACAATGTAGGTGATGAGTTAAATTCCCAAGCTCCCATATTCCACCTCCCGAAATTCCTAAATCATGAATCTCCTTAAGTCAATTATTGGACAACGATCCACATGCATGCCATGTAACCTCACTAGTAGACTGCAATCCACATGCATGTCTCTCCAACTAATGAGGGGCATTTCCCTAGATCCACAAATTCTAAAATAATTGGGAAATAATCCATTTCGATATATTAACTGATCCCTTCCTTTCTTCAAATCATGATCTTCCTAAAATGCATAAAATTCCTTTTCTTCAATAGATTCTTCACCACTATTAGCATCTGGTGGATATTCAATCATGGCTAGACTCATTATATGTTGTCTATATTTTACCTTTCCCTTAAGAATGTCATTAGATGGTTGTATACAATAATATGATTTGCATACCATAATACGATTAGTAGCATCAGGTCCAAGTTTACACACATGAATAAAATGAGAAATGGAATCTTCTAGCACTTTATGTGTTATTTCACTTGCTCCAATTGTTACAACTAAAAATCCCAAATCTTGTGCAGCTAAGGCCACTTTAGGAAAACCACATGTCATTGATTTGTGTCAACTAAATAGACTTGAAAAAACTCTCTTTCTTTGTATTGGAGGTCGATGAATAACATATTGATGTTTTATCATCAAGTGACATAAGATTTGATAATGCTTTGAAGTTTTGTTGATGATCCTTTTTCCCTACAATTTGTAACTAGGATTCGATGTGGACATGCATTAACACCCTTCATCTCTTCCATGTGTACTAACAATTATTTCCCCACAATGTTTTTTTATTACAAAGAATGGTTGCATCCTTCACTATACTTTGGCTTCAAATCATTGTACATCAATGGCCAATGCCTCTCGTCATTAAAAACTTCTTCGTGAGGCCAAATAACCCATCTCTTGGTCTAGTTCTATCACTTCTGTGAATTCTTGGTCAATCACCCAATTGTGGCATGGAACAATCTTCCTCTCAGAGCCCCTATCTCCTCTAGTGGCTTACTCCAACGACTACACCTACACTTTATTACCCTTTATCTTCCTTAGATATTTATAGATATTACTTCTTCAACATCACAAATAATCTCCATAGTGGAAAATCCTCCTATGTGACAACTCGTACTATTTGGTGGCTTTGAAACTTGACCTAAAATCTTGTATGGGCCTTCGAATAGTGGATAGGGGAATGGCCATGGACTCCTTTGACTAGTGTTTATGGAAATGATGATAGATACCTTTGACTAGAGGATACATATTACAACCTAATCACTGCACCAAATCGTGTCTACAACTTAATCCCATATGATGGAAATCATTGCTCGAGTTCCCTCTACTGAATATCTTTATGGCGACTCAACTATGGAGGCTCAATTATTTCTAGCATGAAATGGTGACTGCATATAACTCTATCACAACATTTCTTTGAATCATGGTGGCCTCTATCTCATGATCCTCTCACCCAATGGATTCATAACCCTCTTTACCTTTCAATTGATTTCTTTAACTTGTCCATGAGGATCTCCCTTATTTGATACCATATTACGAGAACCGAAGAAACCCTAGATAGGATTACAATACCTAAAAAAAATTATCTCCATAAACATTGAATGATATTATTATTGAATAGTAAAATATTACAATGAGGGTATACATTGCTATAAAGAGCTTGAAATACCAAAACCCTAACCCTAGGAGACAAAAACCCTAATATTTTAACCTAAAGTCACCATGGGTAAGCATTATTCTCTAATACAAGCCATACCAAGGTGAGATTGATGCATTAAAGTTGAATCATTGGTTGCAACAATTAGAGGTCTATTTTAGTGTTCACAATATAGATGAGAAGTTGAATATTTAATTTTCTTGACTAAAATTAGAGGGCCATGCATTAACCTAGTGGTAAATTCACATGGAGACACTTAGGCTAGAGGGATATCCGCTAGTAACTAAGTGGGAGGATTTCAAAACCCACATTACTTCCTATTTATTCCCTATTGGGTATGTATAGGACCAATGGATTTATTGGCATTACTTCAGAAAAATGTAAGGATATAATGTGAAAGAGTATACCACTGAATTCATAAAGATGGATATCATGTTGGGTATCTCTTGCAAGAACCCATATGTACTCCTCAAGTATATCGGGGTCTACACAATCCCAAGAGAGTTAATGAGGCTTGTGTGCAAGCACAGTATCTGGAAAATATATCCCACAAGAAAGGACAACCAAGTGGTTCCAAACAAATAGAGCACCAAGACGCTTCCAAGGAGAGGAAGAAGTGGAAAGGGAAAGAAAAAAATATGATAGCCACTGCACATAAATGAAATGATCTAATTAAACATTGTAACCATTTCAATATCGATGGTCATGTTGAAGAAAATTTTTGGAAACTACACCCAGATTTGAACCCTAAGAACCATAAGAAGGAAGCCGAGAAGAAGAACCTTCTAACCACAAATTCAAGCAATCAAGTAGAGATAAACTCAGATGTGGATGAGAATATGGCCCGCACTTTAGTGAAGAAGGAGGTGAATTTGAGTATCCTTCATAACAAGGAAGAGAAGGATATAACCAAACTATTACATCTCAAGATCTAGGTCAATAATTTGAAATTCACAAAGAACCTAGCTAGAGAAATTCACAGAAGGCTTGAGACAATAACCAGAGAGAAAGAAGCAAGAATGAGAGAAAGAATTGAGAATGAATGTACAAATTGTATTACATGAGTGAGTAATAAATACATGAATAATCCATAATAATAGGTCAATGTGCCATAGATAGTTGCATGACCAATATAACTCTCCTTAGTAGTGATCTAGACTGAAGTAGATACTCATTGACAAAACCCATAGTATAACTTCCACCTAGTATGAGTCAATTGTCAAAGTAATCAATAGTTAAGTGAGTCCACACATGTAGAGGAGAGAGAATATCATGAATGCATGTGATATGCACCATCCTTCTCTTAAGCATGAAAAAATAAATCATTGCATGAGAGAAAGGAAATTGTTGCATGAGAGAAAATAAACTATTGCATTCATGAGTTGTCCTCCACTAGTCTAACCGAACTCTCAACTAGTCTAACTAAAATCCTAACTAAAGTCAAATTGAAGAGGGAGGTACCCCTATTTTATAGGAGGCACCCTATTTTTTATAAAATATGATTTGGAGAGAATATTCCATCTTTGGATAGTGCCCTCAACCTTATACTATCAAACTTGGTAAAATTAATCACTAGGTGAGTGTTTAATTACTCCAACACCCCCCATGAACACTACTATGGTGTAAATAAAGAATGGGTATCAGCTACAAGGCCATATTAGGTATCCATTTTACAATGCATCTAAAATATTTAACATTGAAAAAGCAGGGAAAGAGGGAAAACCTCAAGGAAACCCCCCACTTAAGGTACAATGGATTAAAAATTAAGAAGGAAAGAAAGACAACAACTAAGAAATTATGTCCTTCACTTCAAGGAGACCTCACAATTGTGCAAGTATATGCTCAATGAATATTTTGTTGAATATGTAGATGTTTGTATGAATTTGATGAAGTATATGCATCAATGATATGTCTACATATATCCACTTTCTTTGATTGGAAAGAAGTAGATCCAAATCCCCTTCATTCATATAAGTTTTCTAATACAGATTCCCTTCTTCCTCTACATAGGCCCAAGGATTAAATTAAAGAACTATGTAGCAATGCATGCAAATTATTGGTTTTGTGTCTATGAGAACATGTGGATCTCCCTCAAATTGCAATCTCGTCCCTCTATGATCGGCATGATCATCCATAAGATAATCGACTATTGGTAGGATGGATTGTTCCGATTTGGGTCTTTGATCTACATGCTCAATATATTCCTAACTTGATTTAGAAAACATATATGAAATAGAGTAGATGTCATCTTGAATGAATGGAACAAAAGGATGTGTAAATACATGTATAAAAGTCTTTGCATGTGGCTCATGAGATGTAGAAGTATCTTCAAACTTAGAGGCTTGTTCTTCTAGCATATTTTATAATGGAAGTGTATTGTCAGTCTCTTGCATGCATTCTTCACAATATTCCTTTATTCCAAATAGGACCTCCAATATGGTTCGTTCATCTCGAGTTGAGAGTGATGATTCCTCTACATGATACTATAGTTCAAGAGAAACCGACATGCAAATCGCTTCGAGAGCCATATCCTGTCTATTCAAAAAATCATTTTTTTCTTATGGATAATCAAGATCTACTTGTGTTTCCATGGTTATTTTATATAAGACTCTTCTTCTAAGAAGAAGAAGAATCTTTGGCTTCCATTCAAAAAAATTCCATGGCATAAGAAGTGTTGACAATGGTAATTCCATTCTTTCTAATCGTTGTAATCTTTTGATCCTGAACCTGTAAATAAACTTCCTATGCACTTTCTCCTACAAAAAAATATCTTATACTATGTGAAATTCACACATAACCTAGCTAGATAAATTCACATAAAGCTTGGAAAAAGAATCAGAGAGAGAAGAAAGAATGAGAGAAAGAATTGAGAATGAATGTACAAATTGTATTAGAGGAGTGAGTAATAAATACATGAATAATCCATAATAATAGGTCAATGCACCATATATAGTTGCATGACCAAGAGAATTCACCTTTCTAGTGATCTAGAGTGAAGTAGACCCTCACTGATAGAAGTTAGAGTTTAACTACCACCTAGTATGAGTAAACTATCAAAGAAATCAATATTTAACTAAGTCCACACATGTGGAGGAGAGATAAGAGAATGAATGCATGAGATATGTTCCCTCCTTCTCTTAAGCATGAAAAAATAAATTGTTGCATGGGATAAAATAAATGGTTGCATGCATGACTTGTCCTCCACTAGTTTAACTGAACTCTCCACTGTTGGAATACTGAGAGGGGGGGTGAATCGGTATGAGAACTTTTATTACTTTTAACCATAATAGGTATTTTTTAACTTTATGAGAAGTTCATCAAAATAATTCAAAACATCATGAGTAGTATAAATAAATAATGAACAATAAGCAACCAAACAAGTACACAGTACACCATAACTTTACATGGAAACCCAATGCGGGAGAAAAACATGGAATTATTTTCTAATATGTAAGAAGAAATACATTCATGGGAACCACCAACTTCCTTGTTTTCCATATACAAGTGGAAGGAGGCTCCAACCCCCTAGTTTCTCATGCTCCAACCTGAAGGAAGCTACAACTCCCTTAGTTTTCTAGCACCAACTGAAAGGAGGCTATAACCCCCTTTCCTTGCCCCATCCTGTCACCCTGAAATATAATGGAGACCAAATTTCACTACCACTTTTAATCATGTCACCATAAATCTTGTCATTGTAAACCCTATCACTGTAAAACATGTCACTGTAAAACCTCTCACTATAAAATTTGTTACTATAACACCTGTCACTATAAAAACCTGTCACATCAATCTCATCAAACAATTAGATTTGATCACATAGATATCATACCCACTATCAAAAGTGTATAGATAAAACCATGTACCTATCATCACAAATATATCTCTCTAATCATATGACATACATGTACTAACATCCATAAACCAAGTATAATGAGCTATCACATCAGTCATGTATCAAACCCTCACTGTTATGCAACCTCAGATTGTACCAATATATTCAACGATACATTTCAACCAAACTGCCTCAAACATGTACCATATGACACTGCCTCAAACATGTACCATATGAAACAAGATATACCTCAACAAAATACCCAAGAATGTGTGTCAAGTACAAATAACAAGTGCACCAGCAGTGTGCCTTTGCATATCTACCTCATACAACATGTACCATACATCCAATAGTACCTCAAGGTCATATACGCATCCTCACATAACCATATGTTGGGTTTACTATGGGCTGACCCAGGTTCAAACTACAATCTTACCAAAAAACCCTTCTACCATCAGCCCTTCTGGATACCCGAAGAAAACATAGTGCACAAGATGCATTGTGCAGTCTCACTCGAGACGACTTCTATGGGTGGCTGTAAGACTCATATGTCTGCATCCCGGGGATGGGATGTGTTTCTCTCAGAGGCATTTAACCTACTCATTATTAACCTTCAACCCCTCATTAGATCTCACTCCAGACCACTGTCACAACTATTCTAGTAGGACTTCAACAACCATCATAACTGCATGTGCTCAATGACAAGCATTTATCTACTGTAACACAATACTCTGATCTAAACACTAGCTATAACATTCATTTATTTAGAGCTACCCTACAAATTCCATTAGCTTATTCTTACTATGCAGTATTCATTCCTTTATCATATAACATATTCATCATCAAAACTCATTAAAAAAATACAATCATAGACACTGCATACAATCACATAAAACACAAATATATCATGGTTCACCCCCCTTGGGGCTACACCCACAAAGATTTGTTGCTTGGGCTCTTTATTCATATTCCTGCAAAATCTAGTGTTGTGCATTGTACAATTCTTTCACCATTACATTTGATCTCCATAGATCGCTAAAGTATCTCAAAAAGATCTTCTATTCAACCCAAAAATACCTAATACAACCTCAACAACAAAAAGGACAACCACCCTCTCATCGTCCTAATACATTCTACTTATACAAAACCTGTTCCAAATTCCTTACAAAAACCCTAAACCTAAATGGATTAGGTTTTTCCACTTTCTCCTTGACTTAATCTCGGTTGGTCCTCGATCCAACCGTTGCTCCAAGTTAGTGTGTGTCCACTTTCCAACTGCTCCAGAATAATTTGTCCACTTTGTAACTGATTTTCTCAGCGATTCTTTTTCCTCTTTTTCTGGCACTGCTTTTCCTTTATTTCTGACATACTCCCCTATTTTCTGGTGCTTCTTTAATTCCTTCAACAATTCTTCGATTTTTCCCAAAATTGGCCTGTGCCAATGGACCCTCAACACTGACATCGTTACTCATCCTGAATCATTCACAGACTCCAACATCTTTCACTACCTATGCTAGTACTTCATACATATCTGATATCCAATGGAATTGCTCCTAAGCTTGGTTTCTCTTCTCTGTCATGGCCTCTACAACCTGCAAGGTGAATGGAGGTATTAATATCTCTCCCCCCTCCAAGCCTATCTACTTTATGTTCAATTTTGTTGCATCAATCCCCATGACCAGTTGCTCTACCTTCTCCTGCAAGGGATCCAACTGAGACTGTCTTTCCATCTTCTGTGCATTGTCTTCATCTCTGCAGTTGTATGCAATTTGTCTTCCTTTCCTTGCATCTCTTGTAGGTTCCCATCCTCTAAGAGTTGTGTCCACAGTTGGGTGATCTTTTCCCACAGCTCTATCATTCTATGCATATTCTACGTGATGTTCTCTGCAGATGTTGTTGTGTCCTGCTCTCTTTGCACTTTGACTTCTATAGGAGTAGTAGGTACTGCACAGTCCTCGAGCTCCTTGATCTATTTGTTATATTTCTCCATAGCCTGCGCTATTTTCTTTATCTTCTCTTCTGAAGTTGCTTCCTTTGATTCTACACTGTCTAAGGTGGCTTGAAATACTACATTTATTTGTTTCTCCATCTCGTCCAATTTTTGTTGCGCTATCTTCCTCGCTTTTCCTTCTTGGATAAATACCTCCTTCGGTGAGGTATTGTCTTATTGCACCAACTATAAGTTTGTCGCATCATACCTTGCCCTAGATTGAATCTCTTGTGTGATGCTAACCTTTAATTTATACAACGCCTTTGTTGGAATCTTGGTAAAATCCAAGTCCAATGTCTCGATGTCTTTTAAGGGATTCTATGTTGTCTCCTCATCAATAAATAACATCTCAGGTGTTATGATGAAGTTTACACTCCCCTACACTTTGATCTACACAGTCTCTCCAGCAGGTGTTCCTTCTCTAATCTACATTGGTTTATCTTTTTGTTGCTTCTCTTCCCTGATCTTCAACTCCTCCAGCACATTTTTCACTTCCTATATTTTATCCATAATCGACGCCCAGTGATTCTCATCATTCTCCCATAATTCTAACAATCAATCTTCAATTGTGGTGGCTATCAGCTCCACATCCTATGTTGTCAGTGATGTTTCCATTGGTTTTCTGTGGGCCTTCGCCTTCTTTCTGGAGCCACTTTCTTGCTCCTTTGTTCTCTTCTTTTGGGTGTATGATGGCTTAGATGCCTTTGGCATCTATGTATCCATGTCTGCACCCTACCCTATTTCTTCCTCCACATGTTTCTTTTGTGTCTCTTTTATTATTCCTTCTGCGCTCACTTGCTCCGTTGTTTCCCTAGGTGCCTACTGTTAGGGTCCTAACCCGTACATAGGTAGATCAATATATTCAGATGTAATAAAGGTCAATATTAATAAGGCCTTTCAATAAAATAGAATAAGGCGGATGTAAGAAGACCTAATAGAAGCTTCTGCTTCTAGAAGGATCTTCCTCTAGATGCTTCTCTTGATAGACATATTTAGTATAAATAAGGGTCGAGGCTATGAGAGCCCAAGATTGAAGATTATTGTAATAGAGCGTTGCTCGATTGGAGGTTTCCCCCTCGAAGAGGCCTGTGAACATTGCTTTATGAATCAAAGTGCTATTTCTGTTGTTGTTCTTATATCATTTATGTGTTATTGTTGAGATTATGTTGGATATATTACTGTTATTCTGCCATTTCTAGCATTTTATTTATGTTATGCATATTTATTATATCTGGTATCTTGCAAGTGGTATCAGAGCACTTTCCTTGGAAAAAATTGTGGGAATTTTTTTTTCAGGGTAGAGACATATTCCGGCGTCTTTAAGCCACTGAGATTTGTCGTTACGTGCATAAACCCATGGTTGAAGGATTCATACACGCAAGAAATACAAGTGGTTCTTAAGCGCACATCTATTGGCCACCCTTGTAAACCCTGTTGGTACCCCTTCAAGTGGTAGCGCATCAGACAACACCTATATATGGATCGGCCTAGATTTCCTGAAGCCCTCTTTAGATAAACCTATCGGCCACTGGACTGCTATAGTGTCACCGAGAACAGCACTCGGGAAGATACTCTCTAGTACCTGTCGGGTAATATGTCTAAGGGTACGGTCTATCCTCCTTAGTTAGTGCCCTGAGATATTGGGCCGAGTACTATTGTTGGACCCCGCACGTATATCAGAGAGTTATAGCACAGGGCAAACCCTTGTCTGTAGAACCCTTAAATACCTAACCCTTGGGGGACAAAAACATAAACAAATTAAAACAGACCAGATCTATTGTCGTGCAATTGTGTTCGGGTTGCCAAGTAAATACACATTTATTTCTGTTTAATCATTTGGGGATTTCATCACCGCAGTATTCTTCAGACCGAAGTATAACTCCGCAGGTGTTAAAAAAAAAAAGTCTGGAAATTTTTTCACCATTATTTGAGACCTATTCCATTGGATTCATCTCTCTGCCCTTATCACATTCATAAATATCATTTTTCAGAAAGAAAAAAAAAATTGACCTCGCTCGCCCCTTTTTCAGTTCACCCTCATGGCCCATACCCATAACCAAGATCTGGAAACTCGCTTCAACACCTTGCAATCTGGTTTCCTCAAGACCCAAAAAGAAGTGAAACAACTCAATGCTATTGTTTCCTCCATCGATTCATCCATCAATGAAACCATAAATACAACTATACAATCCTCAATGGAGGAAGTCAAACAAGAACTGACCACCTAGCTTGAATCTGTCTTTGCATCCCTCTGCACCAAACTAAAGATCCCTATAGATGACCATTTCTCTGAACCACCTCCAAATACCGAAGGCGAACATTCCTCCCATTCCCATACCTTTCAGCACCAACACTTTCAATGTGACATACGCCTTCCACGGGTGGATGTGACCAAATTTGATGGCTTAGACCCCACTGGTTGGGTAACCCAAATGGAACATTATTTCTCTTTATACGACATCATAGATGACTTGGCCAAACTCCGATATGGTGTTCTCCATCTAGATCAAGAACATTGGCAATGGTGGCAATGGAGAAAAACTTGTTGTCAATGGTATATTGCTTGGACAAAATTTGTGACTGAGCTTTATGAACGCTTTGACATGGACACCAACCATTTGGGTCATTTGAAAGAGTTGAAACAATCTGAAACAGTGGAAGACTTCATAGCTGCCTTTGAGCACCTGGCTTTTCAAACAGAGGGCATGACTGATGCTTTCTTTTGAGAGTGTTTCATTAGTGGCCTCAAGGAGGAGATTCGGGCCCATGTCCTCATGGCTCAACCCTCGACTTGGGTGGAGGCTAGTAAAAGAGATAAAGAAGCACAACAGGTTGTATCATCTCAAAACTGAAAACCCTCCTTTATCCCTCACCCTAAACCCATCACTCCCACTACTCCGTCCACCCCATTAAAGATCCAAAACTTGACCAGGGCTGAAATGGTTGAATGCCAAATCAAAGGCCTTTGTTATAATTGTGATGAAAAATATTTCTCGGGCCACAAGTGTAAGGAACAAAATCTTTTTATGGCCATCTCTGAGGATATTTCGGAAGAAGATGTTGAAACTCGCCTTGTGTCTGAGTCACCTGAAATCACTGACATANCTTCATAGCTGCCTTTGAGCACCTGGCTTTTCAAACAGAGGGCATGACTGATGCTTTCTTTTGAGAGTGTTTCATTAGTGGCCTCAAGGAGGAGATTCGGGCCCATGTCCTCATGGCTCAACCCTCGACTTGGGTGGAGGCTACTAAAAGAGATAAAGAAGCACAACAGGTTGTATCATCTCAAAACTGAAAACCCTCCTTTATCCCTCGCCCTAAACCCATCACTCCCACTACTCCGTCCACCCCATTAAAGATCCAAAAATTGACCAGGGCTGAAATGGTTGAACGCCAAATCAAAGGCCTTTGTTATAATTGTGATGAAAAATATTTCTTGGGCCACAAGTGTAAGGAACAAAATCTTTTTATGGCCATCTCTGAGGATATTTCGGAAGAAGATGTTGAAACTCGCCTTGTGTCTGAGTCACCTGAAATCACTGACATAACCCCTCCCTCAGACCCTCCCGAAGTAGAACCCGTCATTTCCCTCAATGCTCTCACTGGATTTTCCGCTCCCCAAACCCTCAAGTTAATCGGTTACATCAAGTATCGAAAGGTCATCATTCTGGTTGATAGTGGAAGCACCCACAATTTTATTCATCGCTGCATTGCCCAAGAAACTCATTGCTACATCCATGTTGTCAACAATTTCCAAATCATGATTGCCAATGGTGGTTCCATGAAATGTGGAGGGTGCTGTGAAAATGTGCATCTCCAAATCAATGACTACCACGTAAAATCCCATATGTTTTCTATCGACATGGGTGGTTGTGACATTGTGTTGGGTGTTGACTGGCTAAGAACTTTGGGTCCCATTCTCATGGATTTTAAGGCATTAACCATGAAATTCGACCAGGAAGGCCTCCAATATAAATTCCAAGGTATCATTGTTGGTTCACTTGAGGTCATTAGTTCCCATCGCATGGAAAAGCTTCTCAAGAAAGGTCATTCTGGTGTCATTTCCCAACTCCATGCCATCCAAGCAATAGAGACACCCCCGATGTCGCATGACCTCCAAGCTCTCCTTTCTAAACATCAAATGGTATTTTCCACTCCCCAAGGACTCCCTCCTTCCCACGGTGTTCATGATCATTCCATTCCCCTTGTACCCGGAAGCCTTCCTCCCAATATCTGTCCATATCGCCACCCCTTTTCACAAAAAAATGAAATTGAGAAAATGGTCCAGGAACTCCTTAATGCAAGCGTTATCCACCATAGTACGAGCCCTTACTCTTCTCCTATAGTCATGGTCCTGAAGAAAGAAGGTTCTTGGAGAATGTGTCTCGACTTCTGTTCCCTCAACAAACTGACCATTAAAGACAAATTTCCCATTCCTGTCATTGATGACCTCCTGGATGAATTGAGTGGAACCCAATTCTTTACTAAACTTGATCTTCGCTCGGGCTATCACCAGATACGTATGAAAGAGGAAGACATTCCCAAGATGGCCTTTCACACTCATAAGGCCCACTATGAGTTTTTGGTCATGCCCTTTGGCTTGTGTAATGCCCCCTCCACCTTCCAAAGCCTCGTGAATAATGTATTTCATCCCTTTCTCCGTCATTTTGTCTTAGTTTTCTTTGATGATACCCTCATATATAGAAAAACCTAGATAGATCATCTTACTCATGTGGATCAAGTTCTCCATATCCTCTCCTAGCACCAACTATTCCTGAAACAGTCTAAATGTGATTTTGGTGCCTTAGAAGTAGAATACTTGGGTCATCTAGTTGGCAAGGATGGCGTCAGGGTGGATCCAAAAAAGATTGAAGCTATGAAAGACTGGCCACACCCAAAGAATCTCAAAATCTTGCATGGATTTCTGTGCTTAACAGGGTATTATCGCAAGTTTGTTAAGAACTACGGAAAGATTGCATCACCTCTCACTGCTCTCCTCAAAAAGAACTCTTTCACTTGGACTCTAGCCGCTGCTCAAGATTTTCAAACCTTGAAGATGACCATGTGCACCACTCTGGTTCTAGCCCTTCCTGATTTCACAAAGACCTTTGTGTTGGAATGTGATGCCTCAGGGAAAGGAATTGGTGATATCCTTATGCAAGAGGGTCGACCTTTGGCCTTCACCAGCAAGCAACTGTTTGAAAGGAATCTGGGCAAACCCATTTATGAAAAGGAAATGTGGGCTATTTTGCATGCCATTGATCTGTGGTGCCCTTATCTCTTGGGGAAAGGCTTCCAAATTAAGACCAATCATCAAAGCCTCAAGTACTTTCTGTAACAACGCATATCCTCCCAGGAGCAACAAAAATGGGTGACTAAGCTCTTTGGTTATGATTATGAGATTATTTATAAGAAGGGCAAAGACAATGTAGTGGCGGATGCACTGTCCTGAAAATATGAAGAAGAAGGATCCCTTTTTTCCCTTTCCTTCATTGTACCCGATTGGCTCCAAGTTGTGCGCCGAGAATGGCTTCAAGATCCCAAAAGTTCGCATATGATCTAGCAATTGCAAACCAAGGTTCAGGCTCCCCTAGGGTACTCTTGGCTCCAGGATGAGCTTTGATACAAATTCCATTTGTATTTAAGTAAACAATCAAAGCTTAAATCCACGTTACTTTCTGAGCTTCATGCTACACCCACAGTGGGGCACTCAGGGTTCACCAAAACATATGACAAGGTCAAACATTCTTTTTTCTGGGATGGTATGAAACAGGACATTCGTAATTTTTTCGCTGAATGTGAGGTGTGTCAATGCAACAAGGGAGAAACAGTCAAATCTCTGGGCACACTACAACCACTTCCGATTCCACCTGCTATTTGGAAGGATATCTCTATGGACTTTATTACCAGCTTACCCAAATCAGGGAATAAATCAGTCATAATGG